>JAOZJS010000738.1:0-21434 GCA_025882695.1 Amerodectes protonotaria
AACCAGAGAGAGCGAGAGAGCGAAGAAGCCAGATTTGTCAGGGCTCATCCACTATAATTATCGTCGTTCCAAAATTGATAGTTTTGCATGTCCCGAACTTTTGGGACCAAACTTTTGGGGATTCCGAGCTTCTGCTTATCTCTGGTTGGCCAAGATGTTCCAGAAACCAAGGAATGTTCCAAAGAGAGAATGGATCACATTTTGATGGCGTAAAAACTTTTGAAAAACAAAAACAAAAACAAAAATCGATGAATGATGTAAGTGGATCCTCTCTTGTGCCAATCCTCTTCTGTCAAGAATCCACGATCCATTCAAAAGTGGCCAGATTTCAAGTTTCAATGAATTTACTGTTATTTTTATATTTTATATTTTGAATGAATGTCCCGTTCCGTTCCGTTACGATTATTGTATAACACCCACCCGCACCCATAATAATAAGCCTAAAAATAAGCAGCTTATATCATATATTTTTTTTGTTGGTTGAAAAGGGCTTTTCAAGCTTGAGGGGGTGGGTGACGGACGGACCGTTATATAACAACTATTATATAACAACAACTATTTGGTAATATATTTTGTTGTTGTTGCCGTTTCTTGATGTTGTTGAAACTGTCCCAACGAAGAAGAAGATTGGACAAAGTTGGCAATCTTGGCCAAAATACAACTAGTGATGATAATAATAATAGCCTATCGAGTGTGTGTGTAGGTGTGTCCTAAACTAAATTGCGTACCACTCTTCATCACTCCTCTTCCAAGTTGGCATCAACTGAAGAGAGCGGGCCATCATGAAATCTGGTGAAATGTGAGATGACGGCTGCAATATGACGCGCCAAGTCGAAGTCGAGAAGGGAAAGAGAGAGAGAGAGCGAGAGAGAATCCTGAATCTCTTTCTGAATTATGATGCATGTTGGAAACGTGCCACACACACACACACTGCCTGTCAATGTTCGGGTCCGGGGATATCGGAGAATCAGAAGTGTGAAATTAATTTGTCTTCCAATAATTCTT
Source organism: Amerodectes protonotaria (assembly GCA_025882695.1). Taxonomy (NCBI): domain Eukaryota; kingdom Metazoa; phylum Arthropoda; class Arachnida; order Sarcoptiformes; family Proctophyllodidae; genus Amerodectes; species Amerodectes protonotaria. The sequence goes on from JAOZJS010000738.1 coordinate 1,006, forward strand.
CGGTTCGGGAGGATTTTTTTCGTTTTACTTTCGTTTTCGTTCCTCTTCTCGAAATGGCAACATTGAAACAGGAGCTGGAGAATCGATTTGATTGAATTTTGATTTCAATTATCCGTTCAAGGGTGGATTCTGGATTCTGGGGTGGATTCTGGATTCTCTGGAATCATTTAGCAGAATCCCGGAACTTTTGAAAATCACGAACTTTGGATCATTGTTTGTTTTGGGGAATCGATCAAGAATCGAGAATCCTGGGCCGCGCACCGTGACAGATTGAGAATCTTAATCGTTTTTCGTGGATTGTTTGGCTATTTTTGAATCGCGAATCCAGAATCCAGCGAAAATCTTGCGACATTTGCATTCTTTGTTGGTGTGCACATTCTGGTCTGCAGGGCCTTAATGTTACCAAACCATTATACGTAACATTCCAAAGTCAAATTGATGTTTGATAGTTTGCTCACCCTGTGTGGGTACAACATGATCCTTGAATTCCAGGATTCTTGGGGCAGGAGGATTCTCGGATCCTCGCGCTCGCTCTCCCGCTCTCGCTTCCCTTTGGCTGACGGCCCAGACAAAAATCCGACGAGGATCCGACAATTAATTTTGTCGAACAAAACAAAACAAAACAAAAAGATTAGTTGAGGTAGCTTATGCTTTTTTGGGATGATATCTACGATCCAGGATCATCATGGTGGCTGCACCTTCATTGTATTCTTGTATGTATGTGTGTGTGCGTAAGTGTGTTCAATTGAAAACTGAACTGAGCTGAAGAATGCACCAGACCAATTTAAATAGCGAGCAAGAGCAAAAGAGCGAGAGCACGATCCAACCAGGATTACAAGCTTGGATCGCTCCAGAATCCATTCCGCCGAGATGCTTCAATGCTCACCACATGCACATTGTATGCTTAAATTTGCTTAAATAAGGCTTTTGAATGGTCTCTAAAAACAAAATACTTCAAAATATCGTTTTGTTTTTCACATAAAAAAATATCAAGAATCGTGATTCGTATTTTTTCTCCTCGCGCTTCGAATTCGCGCTTAAAATTCGAATTCGAAGTGTTTCCGATACGTTGCTTTTGGACGGACACTTCACTTCATTGACCATTCTGGTCGCCAATCTGGTCCCCACCAAGTATTCTGGTCACTTTGACCACATCACGTACGCAGACTCTTGTCAAACGTTTTGTTCGCGATGCGAATCCGGATGCGAAGCCGCCACCACCACAAAATGATAATAATAATTAGATTACCGCTAGAGGCCAACAACGACAACTACAACGGCAGCCGTGCGTATAGTACGTATGCTGGGAAAACCGGAAATTGCTTCCAGTGAATTTGATTCTCTTGCTCTAGCTCTCTCGTTTCTTCTTTTTTTTTAAAAAAAATAATAATAAAAGAATGTGTCAACCGCCAACCGAAAACAAAACAGGAAGTTGAAAATGAAATGGTTTGTTGCTGTTGTTTGATAAGAATCCTGGTACACGATCCTGGTCCAGGATACACGATCCACCGAAAATGAATGATGTAACAAAATAGAACCATAATTAGCATCTAGGAAGCGCGTCGCCAGCGATGAAACAGGATAGGCAACACACAACCACATAATGTCGGTACACAAGCCAGAAGAACAGGATGGGCATACACACACACGCTTTCGCATACATCAAAAGTCTGCGGAATGGCCCTTTTGTCGTCGGGATCCTACTGGCGAGAATCCAAAGTATCCAACCAGAGGATCCACGATCCTAGAGGATCGTATTCGCTCCATAGTCTATTCACTATTATGATTATGATTATTATTATTACTATTATTACTGTTGGTGTTGTTGCCGAGACAAGATTGTCGGCGGGGACCGGGGGACATGGAAAATAGTGTTCCAAAATAGTGTTCCAACAACAAAAACCGACAACCAGAATATAGCTTATGGTGCAAGTCGTCTGATAAGAAAAATTCCAAAAGCAAAATCCATACACCGTTAGAATGAGAGGGAGTGAGTGAGAGAGGAAGCGAACAAATTGCTTCTCTTCTTCTTCTTCTTCTTATTCTTATTCTTATTCTTATTCTTATTCGGGCTGCAAGCCCACACACTATAAGGATACAATATCGAATTGCATGAACCAACCAAAAATGATTCATTTTTCTGCCTTTTGATGCCATTCTTTTTTGCGTTGGTTCTTGCGTTCGTTCGTGGAATAAATTAAAAGTTTTGGCCTCAAGAATTTATACTATTTGCGGGAGGGGGGAGGTGTCGACTTCCAGCGACTTCTTGATCAGGTTTTCATTGTTATTATTATTACCGTTATTATTACCGTTATGATGATTGTAGGCGAATGGGGGCGAGGCGGTGATTCTGAGTCGAGAGGAAACGACGAATATGAAACCACCACCACCAGCAGCAGCAACCAAAAATGAATAGAAATGAAATGAAAAGAGAGAGAGAGAGAGAGAGAAATGATTGTGATTTAGATGCTTGACTGGCGGCTGTGTGTGCTTGCTTGTTTTCCGGTTAGTTGAATGTCAAACGACGACGACGACGACGAAACGGCCAAACACACACACACATGCAAACACACTGATACAAAAGGCATCGGGCACAATCTCTGGTTCTTACATAATTCCCGAAAAAAAAAAATTTCTTTCGGGAATGTTTGGAGCCGCGTGCCGTGTGTTCGTTGTGTGTGTGCACCGTGTGTGTGATTCTCTCTGTAAATCATATCAGTAAACAACACCCGGCCGCCGCCGCCATTTTGGCCCAAAGGTTATGGGCCGTGTGTGTTTATCTCTAGCTTGCTCCGGCTCGCTCTCTCGCGTTTGGTTTGGGGGCAAGGTTCCTGGAACCACCACCATACACACATACACACGGGCGGTATCTTGGAAGACCAGGATCCGGGGATCCCAGAATCCCGGGCCAATGTCTTGTTTCTTATATCCAAAAGCCAATTGAGGATTTATTATTATTATTAGTATTAGAATGTTGAAGCTTATAGAACTAGAGATTAAGGCCAGGATTAAGGCCAATGTGATCCTTTGGACCTAGCAAAACAACAACAACAACAACCAGCCACTAATCCTAGTGATGGTTCCAATTGGAACACACTTTAAAAACTGACTAACTAACTAATCCAACAACATTATTGTTGTAGCACATCCACATTATTTCAATCAACTATCATGCGGATTGGACATTGTTTCATTGGCCGGTGAATGGTTGACGGCTGCAGCTAATACCAACATGTAATACTAACAAACATTTTGAGATAATCCGGATAATCCGGATCCGCCGGAAATCCAGGCTTTAATCTTAACGGACTCTTGTTGTTTCCGGCTCACATACAGGTTCACCTATGAAATAGCACCAGTGTTCATATTGATGGAACATGAAGTGTTGAAAAAGATGCGACAAATCATCGGATTCAAAGGTGGCGATTCGATCCTGGCTCCAGGTCAGTATCCAGGTTTTCGGTGGATGTTCCGGTGGAGTTTCCGGTTTCCATTCGAAACTTTTTTTTGGATGTCTTTTTCAAACTTTCTTCTTGTTCTTGGTGATATCCAGGAGGTGCCATTTCCAATCTGTATGCGGTGATTTGCGCCAGACAAAGCATGTTTACCGTTTGCAAAACTAAAGGACTGAGAGCTTTACCGCAGCAGCTGGTTCTATTCACATCCGAACATGTAAGCTTTTTTCAAACTATTCTTGTAGTTTTCCATCGTTGTTGTAAGTGTGTGTCTGTGTGTGTGAGGATTCTGAGAGGATTCGGAATCCGGAATGACATGGATATAATCGAACATATGTTGCCTGCAAAAAAAACGAATTCTTTTCTCTTTTTTTTCGTTCGAATTCGAAGAGAGAGGGACGAATGGCTTTCGCCTGTCTCTCGTCAATGTTCCAAAAACGTGCCAAATTAGCTTTGTTAGCCATTATTGTGTTGATGATGGTTGTTCCTGGAACATTAGCCACACACACACAAACACACACAATTAAAATTAATTGTGATATTGATTAATCAAAATAATATCTTCTTCTCCATTTGGCGTTTGGATTCTTATTCTTCATTCATTTTGGCCAGAGCCATTATTCCATCAAAAGCGCTGGAGCCGTATGCGGATTCGGTACGGACAACGTAATCGAAGTACCATGCGATGAAAGGTTGGTAGGGCGGTGCCCATTAGTTTATCCACGCCCACAGGATGGATGGTTCCTAATACTCCCCTTTTGTGAATCCCCCCGCCCAAATAGAGGGAAGATGATACCATCGGAATTGGAACGTTTGGTCAAGGAACAATACGAGGAAGGAAATCGTCCGTTTTTCGTTAATTGTACTTGTGGTACAACAGTGCTTGGTGCATTCGATCCAATCAATCCGTTGGCGGATATTTGCGAAAAGTACAATCTTTGGCTCCATGTTGATGTAAGTGTTTCAAGTGGGTGTGTGGGTGTGTCTGGATAATTCGATTTTTTTTGGAATTCTAATTGCAGTGTGCTTGGGGTGGTGGATTGCTTCTATCCTCAACGCAACGTCACAAGCTGGACGGTATCGAACGAGCTCAGTCGGTTACCTGGAACCCTCACAAACTAATGGGAACCTTGCTTCAATGTTCAACGGTACATTTTCAACAAGAAGTATGTTTGTTGAATGACGGTTAGTTCCAGTTCGAAATTGATCGATTATTGATTTTCGTTCCAGGATCTTCTACTGGATACCAATCAAATGTGTGCCGATTATCTGTTCCAGCCGGACAAACATTATGATGTTTCATATGATACAGGGGACAAGGTGATCCAATGTGGCCGACACAATGATATTTTCAAGCTTTGGCTTTTGTGGCGTAGCAAAGGTGATGAAGGATTCGAGAAGCATATTGACCACCTTTTCGAGATGACCGAGTAAGATCACCAAGAGAGAGATCAAAACCAGAATCCTTGTTGATTCTTGATTTTTCCAAACAGCTACATGGTCAAAGGTATCAAGGCCCGTGGAGACAAGTTTCACATGGTGTTGGAAAATCCCGAATGTGTTAATGTTAGCTTTTGGTATGTACCCGAACGTCTCCGTAATGTTCCGCACGATGCTGAACGTATCCGAGAACTGGGACGGGTAAGTGTTGAGCGACACAAAAATAGATTCCAATGGCTCTATCAATCGAGCATCAATAACGACCCTGTTTTTCACACACGCCCACCACCTTTCATGATTTCAGATCACACCCCTACTGAAGGCCAGAATGATGCGTGCAGGAACATTGATGATCAGCTATCAGCCATTGGGAAATATACCAAACTTTTTCCGTAACATCATATCCAATGCTGGCGTGCAGAAAAAAGATGTGGATTTTTTGCTAGACGAATTGGATCGTTTAGGACACGATCTTTGAACAACGTTTGGGGACAAATTAGCTTTGCAAGGGTTAATTTTTAAATTTCTAGTTAACCCTTTCTCTCTCTCTCTAACTCTCGTTATTGTGCAATGTAGGAATTATGCAATTATTATTACTATTATTGTTATGTAACATTGATTATTGTTATTATTACACAACACACATCCTTACACAACACACAATTCCACAAAAGGATTGCGAATGGTCAATCAACCATTAACCTTATATTTAACGACAAAAATCACATCAAGTCTTCCAATGACCGGGTGGTTCCAATTGAAAATGAATGACAATCCTCCGATCCTCTTGATGGATCGGAAATGTATTCTTTTCTGGACCACTCATCCATATCATCATCATCCTTCTCATCATCATCCTTATTGTTCAAAGCCCTTAGAAGAATAATAATTGAGCGCCCTTAATTCTGTTCACGATATTCTCATATCTCTCTCTCACTATTCAATTCTATACGTATGTGTTTTCGTGCGTGCGTGTGCCAATGAATGAATGACAAACATATCAAAACCTGTTCAAATAACCAAATAACCTAATGCCAACCTCTAAAGCCCTTATTCGATTTTGGATTTTTGGATTTGAAAAATTTTTTTCCCGCCAAAAACCACCACCAATATCAGTTTTCATTTTAGATTTAAATTTTTGATTTGTTTTCTCAACTCCAGTGTGTGTGCTTTTGTCTGTCTGTGTGTGTGTTATGTGAGACATTTTATTTTTTATAATTTTTTTTGCTTCGAAATTTACATCCTTTTCCTGTCCCAATTCGTGTGTGCGCGTATGTGTTTTGCTTCCATTTCTGGGAAGTTTCCTTCGTTTTTAAACTTCCGTTTCCGGGAAGTATTCTTAATTTGTTCTAAAATTTGTGCTTCGACAAACAAACAAACAAACAAACAAAAATGTTTAGAATCAATGATGTGATTAGCCTCAATTTCAGATCCAAATTGTTTGGACTTAATTAATTAATTAACTAATTTGAGAGTGATTAAATAAAAATAATTAATTAATTTGAAACATTTGAATTTGATTTTAATAGCGCCGCGTCGGGTATAAATAGCGCCTTGGCGCCCTGGGTTCCGGGCGGTTGGTGGTGCCAACAACAACGATCCGGACGATGAACAGAGGAGAGTGTAAAGTATTCAAATTCGATCCAAACACTGGTGGTTTCAGTGAGGAAAGTGTTAGACTTGTTGCATCAGCCAAGAACCAGGCCAGGCCTAAATCATTGCTGTCATACGGCGGGAACATATTCGATATGATACTGTTTGTGTTCACTTGCCGTTTACATCAGCGGATTTTGTTGAGACAATTGGATCGCCGAAATTTTTTCCTACCATTTTTCCCATTGAAATTAGGTTCGGGCTTCCCGGGAAATTTCCCCCGTGTTCGCGGTTTTTTGATGATTGTTTTTCTTTGTTTCTTTTCGTTCGATTTTCCCGAAACTTTTCCCAGGCGAATCTTGGACCGAAGCGTGCCATACTCGGCTGAAACAAATCACCGACATTGTCAACATTAATGGTTCACCTATGAACATGAGCCGAATGGAAATAATACGTATCAACCAGGTGAAGATACCGAAGTTTGCCGAAATCGTTATACAATTGTGTATCAAAACAGAAATGCTAAAGTGTTCTGGACAATGTCAATCGGATTTGAACATATTCAAATGGTTCAATATCGCTGACATAACTGTGGGCGATTTTTTCGGACCGGAAGTTTATCTGTTGTCACAGGAATCGGACAGCAGAGCTAAATTAACCGAATTGAGCGTTTGGAATGAGCTGAAAAGATATGCGAAAAAGTGGTACATTTGTTTGGAAACGGGTTTTAGTGAGAAACAAGTAAGCGAACTGTTTGAAACCTTCGTTCAACACAATTATCCATCGATGTTCATGAACCGGAACCAGTATTTGAGCTATTTGAACCAGAACAAGATCAATCTGTCCATCAATAGTTTACAAATGGATCAAACGCGAATGTTTCAAACATTTTGTTTGACCAATTTCGAGTATATAGCGTTCAAAGATTTCGTCATGACTTTGGTGGCCATCGATCCGAAATGTTCGCATGGTGCCGGTGGCGGAGAATTGCGTGCACGATGTATGTTCCGGTTTTACTGCCAAGTGGGCCAACAAACCATGATTTTTGATGATTTGCTACGGTTGTATCAGGATATCGAAGAGGCCAATAAACATACCAGCCAAATTGAGGAAAAGTACTCTTCGCAAAGCCAAACGGACGAACAAATCACCACGGTTGAAGCATTGGTCAAGGTACGAAAACTATTCGAATCGAATCACTATCCTCTCAATCATCTGATGACCATGGATCAATTTATCGAATTGGTGGGAAAACTTAAAATACGTGGCACATCCAAATTGCTCCGTTTGCCTAGATCGTTTTTGGATCAATTGGATCGAATATACAAACCGTTGATATTGCAGGATCATCATCATCATGATCGTCCGCCGGATTCCGCCGGAGCATCTTGGCCGACGACGAAACAGTGTAGCCGTTGCTCTCGTCCAACGTATTCGGTGGAACCAGAACCGTTGGTGGTCAGATTTGTGCCCACATTTGATTCCATTGAAAAGGAGATTCATACAAGGGGAACTAAATCCGATTCGAACAAAACAAAACCAACACCCACTACAACCGCGACCGCGACCTCCACCACCATACATCACTATATGCATAAAGTTTTGTCACGATTCTCTCGGCTAAAATATGGCTATCCTCGAATGGGAAAAGGAGATCCGGAGATGATCGCCCATTGGGAGAATGAAGATCAACGTTTGATGTTGGTTGATAATATCCAGAAAATTTGCTCGGAAGTACAACAACAATTCAAGTGTACCACTCGTGTGCTAAAGCTACAATCACCGATGTACGTATTTGGCGATCTGCATGGTAATTTCAAAGATTTGATGATCTACGATCACCTATTCTGGCAAATGGCTCCCTACCAGGTGGGCGTTCGATCATTGTTTTTGGGCGATTATGTGGATCGTGGCGATAATTCGGTTGAATGTATCCTCTATCTGTTTTGTCTTCGATTGATGGCTCCCAGCAAATTTCATATGTTAAGAGGTAACCACGAATCTCGTACCGTACAACGACATTTCACATTCTATCGAGAATGTTTGGAAAAGTTCAAAAAACATGGCGAAACCATTTGGGAAAGTATCAATCAAGTTTTCGATGTGATGCCACTTTGTGCCATCATCGATGAAGATATATACTGTGCTCATGGTGGTAAATTATTCGATTTCCCTTCAATTTTTTCGCGCCATTTATTTTTGAAATTTCTCCCCCCCTCTGATTTATCTTGAAGGAATACCCACCCATAGCAGTAGGCTGGAAAATTTCTATTCAATCACCGTACCGTTGACTAATCCGGATCAAAATCAACTAGCCTGGGAGATCCTTTGGAATGATCCGGTTTCTCGTAATGAATGGATGGAATTCCAGCAAACATTCAATGTTGAAGATTTTTTCCCGGATTTTCCACGTGGTTTCCTCCCGAACGTTAAACGTGGAACGGCGTTTTATTATGCCGAAGAAGCGGTGGACAGCTTCATGGAACAGAATAACCTATCCTATGTGATCAGAGCACATGAAGTGATACCGGCCGGATTTCAGTTTCATTTAGATGGCAAACTGATCACAATATTTAGCTGCTCCAATTATTGTGGTGCATCCAATGAATCGGCCATTGCTTATATTCATGAAAGTAAGATCAGAATCATCAAAATAGACACGAAAAACACCAGGAAAAAGCATTCGGTTTGAATCGGCGAAACAAAAGAAGACAACGACGTCGTTTTTTTTCGTTTTGTTAAAAAAATAAAAATATTTACAAATACTTTATTATTGATATTATTGTGAAAAAAAAATCAAATATATCAAATAAAATGATATTTATGCAAAAAGATGGTGGTGGTGGTAAACTAATCTGGATCATCATCATTTTTTGTTTGTTTGGAACATTTGCCACAAAGCCACAAATTATGTAGCAGAAATGGTGGATCTCCGGTCGGTGAAGAAATTCTTCAATATCATCACTTGTCCAACACCGATTATAAGGACTACGCAGGTTTCGAACAATGACCAAGACATGACACGTGTGTTTAATTCTTCGGCACGTTTTCTACCTTTAGCTTCGTTCAGTCTATAATGCTTTTGGTGTTCGATAATTTTGTTCAAATTTTCATGTATATTCACAGCGGATTGTTCCAACTGGAAATATGGAAATATTAATCATTTTAAAATGGGGAGATCAGGAGGATTTCCTAAAAAAAAGAATTTACCTTGGTCATGACTGAAACATGATGAGTACCAGGCAGTGGCTGTTCCTCACCAACTTGGAAATCAAAATAAATAAGTTTATGGGTGAATGTTGAAAATTCATTGCTAAAACAAATCGTATAAGTTCCGGTCTGTGCTGGTGTCCATTTAAATGTGTCGAATTGTTTTTTCTGTCCTTCGTACAATACTTCACCACGAGGACCGGTTAATTTCATATCGACATCATACTTGCCACCGGTGACAACCTGGAACCAAAATTTAAGCAGAAAATGATTCCTCGAGTACAAGTTGGTCAAGAACAAAACAAGTACCTGAAATTCAACGGTTGATTCGACACCTTGCCGGATATCTTCGTGAAAACATTGCTTGGCATTATCTGGTAATTCAAATGTCAATTCAACTGCTAATGCACGATAAATGATCGATAGACAAACAAATGTGACCAGAGCCAATTTAATGGCTATTGATGACCAATTGAGCAACAATATCATCCTGGATGATCAGATGAGAAATTTGAATTTTCGATTTTTTCTGAAATAAAGAAAAAAATCAGTCAAATTTAACAAAATATACGTGGCATTGAACATAAGCAATGCAAACTAATACTAACACTTCGAGACTGCCAGTGTTTTTTTAGCTGTCATGCCAATATCAACCTGAAATGCCACGCTTCAGCTGAAACGAAATAGCCGCAAATTTCCTGCGCTAAAACACACGTCATATTGCTAGAAAGTTTCTCTGCAGATTGTTTACTTTGGTTATCCACGTCGGCATACCGCGAGTGCAAAGACAGTCACAATATTTCATTTTTCGTTTAGTGTTTGTTTTTTGGTTTGTTTCATTTATTGATTTTCCTTCAATAATTTTATCATCGATTTCTTCTTCAGTTCGATCATTTTCATTGTGAGCAAAAAACAAAGAATATACCATATACCAGCTTAGATGGATCAGCAATCGGTTGTTGGAGCTCATAATAATGGGATGCCGCCAGGAAATTATCCTGGTCAACATCAAAATCAACAACCATGGACCCAGCCCGCAATGTACTATCCATCGATGCCGGCTAATTTACCACCACCACCGCCGCCCACATCATCATCATCCTTTATTGATAAAAGTGCGAATCCATTGCAACAACAACCGCAACCATCCTTTTATCAGCCACCAATGAATCCATCGCTTCCAGATGATGGTTTAAGCAATCATATGTCAAATTTATCTTTGGACCAGAATAACCAGAATGCAGGTTATCAAAATTATCCGAATGATAATTCACCGTCCAACAGCAATCCGGCGAATCCAGCAAGCCAACCACCACCAACAACTCAGCAAAACATTTCACAATCAGGTGATATGATTGGCAGCCCACCGATGGGTCCATCATCACAGCCACAATCACCAACTTCTGTGGCTCAAAAGTTTCCCAATCAAAATTTTAATAGTCCGCCAACAAATATGGCTCCGAACAATTTTGATTATAGCAATCCATCAATTCCGCCACAAAACAATTGGAATCAAAACTACAAACCAAGTCAAACACCAGCAACAAATTATAATTACAATGTTTATGATCAACAGAATGGTAATTTGCCAAACTATCCTGGCCAACAACAGCCAAGTGTTTACAGTTCTTATCAACCACCACCACAACCGCCCCCGATGGGACAACAACCTGCTGGTGGCTTCCAACACAGCCAATATAATTCCGGTACGACGACCAATTTCAATGCCGGCAGATATGGTAGCCCCAATCAACCTGGTGGTGGTTTTGGTGGTCAATTTGGTGGCCCAGGACAACAACAACAAAACAAACTTGATCCAGAAGCAATGCCCAGTGTGGTTCAAGTGATTCAAGAAGATAAATCCAAATATGAATCAAGCAATAATATTCTTTTTGTCACCACTATTCCAGCAAGTGTTCCACCATTGATAACAACCATTATGGAAAATGATAATCAGGTCATCCAAGATGGTGGCTGTGCAAGTCCTTTGTTTGTTCGACCAACCATTTATCAAGTGCCTGTTACTGAAGACAATTTAAAAGTTTCGGACATTCCTTTTGGTCTTGTTGTTAAACCATTCGATGATCAAGAAGTTGAAAGAAAAATCGTAAGAATTTTCAAAATTTTTAAAAATCAAAAATCCATCTAATTTTCCATTTTTGATTAGTATGTTCCTGTTACACCCAGTGAAATTGTTCGATGTAACCGATGTAAAGCATATATGAATCCTTATAATCGTTTTATTGATGGTGGTAGACGATTTCAATGTTCGATGTGTCATCATTTGACCGAAGTCCCTCAAAGTTATTTTGCCAATCTTGATCACATAGGTTTGTGTTTACAAATTTGGAAAAAAAACTTTTGCGAAATTTTTTTTAAAATTTATTTTCAGGCCGAAGACTTGATAAGCTCCAACGTCCAGAACTTTATTTAGGATCTTATGAATTCATGGCCACTGAAGAATATTGCCGAAACAGTAATTGATATTAATGTTTGATGTTTGAAGAGACAATTTCTAATCTTTGTTTTGTTTTGTTTCAGGTGTCAACAATAATCGCCGTCCACATTTAATTTTTGCTTGTGAACTTACGGAAACATCAAAGCCAATTTTGAATATTTTATCCAGAAATTTAGTACAAATCATCAAAAATTTTCCCAAGTATGTTTTTGTAAAAACAAACACGGTTTTGTTTCTGGTTTTAATTTGCATTTTTTTTTCGCAGAGATCCGTTGAATCCAGAATCTATGCCGCCGATGTTTGGATTTGTAACATACAATTCTAAAATCCACATCTATGACATTTTGAATAATGGACATGCACATGTTGTTTGCGATCTTTCCACGCCATTCTCGCCGCTCAACACGTTTCTGATTGATCCATTGATTCACATGGATAAAATAGAGAGGTAAGAAACTGATAAATGACGATTTCATTTTTTAAAAAATTGAAATTTCATTTTATTTTTGTTTAGCTTTTTGAAAAACTTGCCACAACTATACGCAAACGAAGAACTGGACATGCAGACCATTCTGGGTCCGGTCATTGAAGCATCGTTGATGGCCACACAGGTCGATGTTGCCAATTGGATCAACAAGAATATTGTCAATAAATTTATCAATGAAAGCCAAACATATGAAACGATTCCGGTGGGAAAAATTTATCTGTTCCATTGTACATTGCCAACGTATGGCGGTGAAGAAACTCCTGGACGATTAAAACAAAGGTGGACGAATTCTATTGATGAAATCAAAAAATTACTTGGCACCGATAAAGAGAAAACTATTCTTTGCCCTGATAACAAATATTATATTCAACTTGGACAAAAATGTGTGACTGATTATGCAACAGGCGTTGAATTGTTTCTGTTTCCTCCTGCCAACGGTATGTTGATTTGATCTAATTTGATTTTTTTCGGATTTTAAATTCTATCCTTTGATTTGTTTAGGTTCATTTTTAGACATTGCTAATCTGGGAGAAATGACACGACTTACCGGAACGGGAGCTATTTACAAATTTTTCAATGATTTTTCCGATACGTTTTTGATTGATTTAAAATATTCGCTTAATTCAAGCTTTGCATTTGATTGCGTAATCAAAGGTAATGACACCATGTGTGTGAAAATATAATTTTTAAATTTTCAAATTTTTGTTTGTAAATCCGTATATAGTTCGAACATCGACCGGAATCAGACCGACTGATTATACCGGCTACTATTATTCAAGATCTCCAAACGATGTTGAATGTGCTGCTATCAATACCAGCACGAATCTTTGTGTTGAATTTAAATATGATGATAAACTAACTGAAGATGAATATATTGTTATTCAGGTATATTGATTTCGATTAGATTCGAATGTTTTGTTCACTAACATTTATTGATCCACCACGATGATGGATTTTCAGACGGCCATTTTATACACATCATTGTCCGGACAAAGAAGAGTTCGAATCCATAATATAGCCTTGGCAACGTGTCAGCAGATAGGCGATATTTATCGTAATGCATGTTGTGATACTGTTGTCAATATCTTGGCCAGAGATGGTAAGCGATTCCGATTTCATTTAAAATGCCGATTTTTAAATACGCCAATTCCTTGTTTTGTTTTTGTTTTCAGCTGTCAATCATCTGAGAAACGGAGAAAAGACGATTCAACAAACCAAAGAGGCGATCGTCAATCGTGTAATCAATATTTTAACAGCTTATCGAAAACATTGTGCTCAACCGGGAACATCTCTTGGTAAAAATTTAAATATTTTACGTTTAATTTTGTTTGCAATATTCTGTTTTATTATTTATAAGGACAATTGATATTGCCTGAAGCCTTAAAAATACTCCCAATGTACATATGTGGATTATTGAAATGTGATGCAATCGATGGTGGCCCGGAAATGTATCCAGATGATAAGGCTTTTGCTCAGCTTAGGCTTTTGGGTGCATTTTTATCATTGAGCCAAGTGATTCTTTATCCAAGACTATTCAAGATTGTGGTAAATATGAAATGTTTTTCTAAAATTGATTTTGAAAGATTATTAATTTTTGGTTGTATTTTTTTTCCAAGTATGATGCCGAGAACGAAGATTCCCTGAAATATTCTCAAATTCGTTGTTCATCATACAAACTTTCTTCGTCTGCCTTAGCCTATGTTTTGGAGAATGGTTTCTATTTATTTTTCTACCTGACCAGTAATGGTTGTAATAATGTCAAATTTTTGAACGGTGTGTTTGGTCCCAATGTTGATTCGGGCATCAAAATACCGATAGATCAGGTGATAACAGTTTAAAAAACCGTTAAATAATTGTTGACTAAAATGATTATTTTTTTGCAAAATGATAGCCTTTACCAAATCTGTTGACAGACGAATCAGAATTTATTAATCAATTGTTGAAAAAGATTGAGAATGAACGAAAATTCAGCTACAAAGTGTTCATAGTACGACAAGGTATCGATAAGGTTGAGTCCGTTTTTCGAAGCTTTCTGTATGAAGATCAAAAAATTGTTACCAGAAACACCGGTGAAAGGTATGATGATTGGGGAGCGATTGGAAATGATTTTATTTTATTTTAAACTTTTTCTCCCTTTTTCCCCTCAGCAAACTCGAGGGCCTTAGCTATGTGGATCTGCTATGTCATCTTCATAAAGAAATACGAGCACAATTGAACTGAGAATGCTGCATTGAATCACATCGATGCTACGCTAATGGATGTATATCCAAATTATTTTATTTTTCTAACACAGAAAACGAAAATTATCAAAAATCAATTATTAATGAATTTTCATCGCTTTTGATTTGATTTGATTCTGATTATGATTTATCCAAATTTGTTGGTGGCAATATTTGAACTGTTTGAAGCAAAAAAAATCATTAAATCATTACTGGCATTGTGAAATACGACGAATAGATGAAAACGAAAAAATGGTAGATACTACTCGGAATAAATGAACGAAGACGAAGATGGTTTTGTGGACAAAATCAGGTTTTTATTTTGCAAAAAAAAATATAAGAAGAGGAAGGTCAAGCAGCTGTTTGGACCGCCCGCCCCCCACCATACAATATGAATTTAGCTGAAGATCAAAAGAGAAAAAGAAGATTGAAAGAAATAACAAATTTAGCAAGAAATATAGTAAACAGGAAGTTTTTTTAGTCTTCAAAAAAAAAAATGCAAGGAAAATGACCACATTTGCCAAAGCGCTAAACGTTGGGTTTAGTAGTAGTCAGGTTCCCTTTCGACAAATCCAACGCATTTGGGCCTATACATAATCCTACCATTACACACGGTTCAATGTCTGGATCAGGATTATTGTGCAGGATTAAAAGCATTTCTCTACCATATTGTGAGACAATTCGTTTACACAAAGGTTGTGTTTTTGGGTCCCATAGTATACAAAAGTCGAGATATTTCATCCTCTGATCGTCAGTAAGCTCTGGATGTTTCTCTATAAGAAATTTCGCAAGTATTTCAAGCGGGTGGCAGATATCACATTCATCTGATTCGGGTTGGTTGTCCGTGGGCAAGGGAAAATTCACCGGTAAAATATTAATCAATTCAGCGGCTGATTTAGTAGTATTCAGATTCCCATCCAGTAAAGCATTTGGGTGTATACATAATCCAACCATTGCACAGGGATCATCATGTGGATTAGGATTATTGTGCAGGATTAAAAGCAATTTTCTACCATATTGTGAGACAATTCGTTTACACAAAGGTCTTGTTTTTGGGTCTAATAGTACACAAAAGTCGAGATATTTCATCCTCTGATCGTCAGTGAACTCTGGATGTTGCTCTATAAGATATTTCGCAAGTACTTCAAACAAGTAGCAGATATCACATTCAGTATCTACATCGGTTCGGTTGTCCGTGGGCAAGCTTAAATTAGCAGGTAAAATATTAATCAATTCAGCGTCTGATTTAGTAGTATTCAGATTCCCATCCAGTAAAGCCTTTGGGTGTATACATAATCCTACCATTGCACAGGGATCATCATGTGGATCAGGATTATTGTGCAGGATTAAAAGCAAATCTCTACCATGTCCTAAGACAATTAGTCTACATATGAGACTTGTTTGTCCCATATAAAATCCACATGACTGGTAGAGATATTCGTTCCTATCATGGTCAGTGAGCTTTGGATGTTGCTCTATAAGATATTTCGCAATTACTTCAAGCCAGTGGCAGATATCACATTCAGTATCGGCATCGGTTCGGTTGTGTGTGGGAAAGGTAAAATTAACCGGTAAAATATTAATCAATTCAGCGGCTGATTTAGTAGTAGTCAGATTCCCAGCCAGTAACGCATTTGGCTCTGTACATAATCCTACCATTGCACAGGGATCAATGTTTGGATCAGGATTGATGTGCTGGATTAAAAGCAATTCTCTACCATATCTTAAGAAAATTAGTTTACACATGAGTCTTGTTTCTTCTATATAAAATTCACATAAGTAGCTGAGATGAATCATCATCTGATCGTCAGTGATGTTTGGATGTTGCTTTTTAAGCAATTCCGAAAGTTTTGAAAGCGAGTGGCAGATATCACATTCAGCATCGGAATCGGATTGGTTGTCCGTGGGCAAGGGAAAATTAACCGGTAAAATATTAACAAATTCATCGGCTGATTTAGTAGTAGTCAGATTCCCAGCCAGTAACACATTTGTGTCTATACATAATCCTACCATTGTACAGAGATCATCATTCGGATCAGAATTATTTCGCTGGATTGAAAGCAATTCTCTACCATATTTTGAGACAATTCGTTTACACATGAGTCTTGTTTTTTCCAAGTAAAATGCACATAAGTCTTCGAGATAAATCATTATCTGATCGTCAGTGATGTTTGGATGTTGCTTCTTAAGCAATTTCGAAAGACCTAAAAACAAGTGGCAGATATCACATTCAGCATCGGAATCGGATTGTTTGTCCATCGGCAAGGGAAAATTAAACGGTAAAACATTAACTAATTCAGCGGCTGATTTAGGATTATAGGATACAGCATTATCCTTCAACAATGTAACAAATTGGGATTTGTTACAGATTTTTAAAGATTCGCAAATGGTTTTCGGATGATATTTTTCTTTAACAAATTTGGTTAGAACGTCGAGGTTATTGGCGACTATTTTCAAACACTGACACCAAAATTACCGGGTATAATGTTAAAATTTATAACAAGAATGTCGAATGATACATACCTCAGGTGTAAAACCCTTCATATAACTGCAAAGTTGACCCAAAACATATTTAAGCATATCGATGGGTGTATCCGCAAAAACCGCTTTCAGTATGTCGCTTGCGTAAATGCAGGCAATACAATAAAGTGGATCGCTGCTCGGATATGCATTGATTTCACTGATTCCATTATCTCCGTCAGGAGGGCAAGCATCAATATCAGAGCAGATTTGGTCTTTATTCTGAAGAATGCCGAAACAGAAAGAACGATGGAACTGAATTCCGACAACTTGAAGTTTAACATTCAAAAACTTACCACTCTTTGGTTGAGACATTTGTAGAGTTGGGGCAAAAGTTTTTGAACCTGGAAATATTATACACGAAATGTTTGAAACAAACAAAATTTCAGCATTGGATTAATGATAATAATACAAACATACATAATCATGTGTTAATTTATCGGCTTCTGGGCTAACTATTCTCAAAACTCGGCCTACTAACGAGCCCAAAGAATCATAAAAAGCCTCATCAGCATTGTGCGTTACGTTCCAGACAAAAGCGATAGTATTTTTACACGCCAAACAAGTATCGTTGATATGTGAACGGGGGCTTTCTAGAATTTTGTGGTTTCATATAATAATGATTAATCAAACCGTATCGAAGATTTTGCCGTTTCCGGAAGACAACAACTTACGGTCGAATGGCCGAGCATTTGGGTCTATGCATAATCCTACCAATACACAGGGATCAATGTTTGGATCAGTACTATTGTGCAGGATTGAAAGCAATTTTCTACCATAATTTAAGGAAATATCTTGACACTTCAGTCTTATTTCAAGGCTATAAAATCCACATGAATTGTAGAGATGATTGATCCTCTTATCGTCAGTGAGCTCTGGATATCGCTCTATAAGAAATTTCGCAAGTACTTTAAGCGAGTAGCAGATATTACATTCATCTGATTTGGATTGGTTGTCCGTGGGCAAGGTAAAATTAACCGGTAAAATATTAACCAATTCAGCGGGGGATTTAGGATCATTGGATACAGGATTATGCTTGTTGAATGGGACAGTTTGGCGACTGGAACAAATTTTCAAAGATTGGCAAAGTTTTTCCGGAACGAATTTTTCTTTAACAAATTTGGATATTAGGCCAAGGTAATCGTTGACTATTTTCGAACACTAACACAAAAATTACCGGGTATTATGTTAAAATTTCAATCCAATAATATCGAATGATACATACCTCAGGCGTGAAACCCTTCATAGAACTGCAAATTTGACCCATAACATATTTAAGCATATCGATGGGTGTATCCGCAAAAACCGCTTTCAGTATGTCGCTTGTGTAAATGCAGCCAATACAATAAAGTGGATCGCTGCTCGGATATGCGTTGATTTCACTGATTCCATTATCTCCGTCATGAGGGCAAGCATCAATATCAGAGCAGATTTTGTCTTTATTCTGAAGAACGCCGAAACAGGAAGAACAATGGAACTGAATTCCGACACCTTGAAGTTTAACACATTCAAAAACTTACCAGTCTTTGGTTGAGACATCCGTAGAATGGGGGCAAAAGTTTTCGGACCTGGAAATATTATACACAAAATGTTTGATACAAACACAATTTCAGCATTCGATTAATGATGATAATACAAACATACATAATCATGTGTTAACTTATCGGCTTCCGGGCTGATTACACCAAAAATTCGGCCAAAAAACGAGCCTTGAGAATCATAAAAAGTCTCATCAGCATGGTGCGTAACGTTCCAGACAAAAGCGATAGTATTTTTACACGCCAAACAAGTATCATTGGCAACTGAACAGTGGCTTTCTAGAATTTTGTGGGTTTCACATAGAAATGATTAAATCGTATCGAAGATTTTGCCGTTTCCGGAAGACAACAACTTACGGTCGAAAAGCAGAACCAGAATTGCCACCACCAAGGGTAGAAGAATCTTCATGTTTGAGACTGCAAAACACACACACATCCAAGATACGAGGAACGGAAATTGAAAATGTGCAACAAGTTACCCCCAAGCTAATCCACCAACGAAATGATAGTCCAAATTCGGTTGTGGGCTGATTTTATTCAAGCGTATCTGCTTTACCTGTCTACCTTATTCGTCCAATAAAATCACTATAATCAGAGATATTATTGGTGGTTTGGAAATTTTTGGCATTTATGCTCCGACATTAACCAAAGATCCATTATTCGTTTGGAAATTTTGTGGCATTTATTCCCCGGACTTTTCGATGAACCTGAACCCTGTTTTATCATTGTGGATCCCCTTTTCGATCGGTAGATCGAGAAAATTTCCCGATAAAAATATCCAAAAATATGATAATGCCAATGTGAACGCGTATGTGAAATCTGTGATGCAACCGGTGGCGGTCCAGAATTCGTACGGTGCATCGACAAAATCTGGTTTTTATTTTGCAAAAATATAAGAAGAGGAAGGTCAAGCAGCTGTTTGGACCCCCCACACACACACACACACAATATGAGTTTAGATGAAGATGGATAGAAAAAATATTGAAAAAAAATAACAAAAAATAAATGCAAGGTAAATGACCACATTTGCCAAGGCGCTAAACGTTGGGATTGGTAGTAGTAGTTAGGTTCCCAGCCAGTAACACATTTGGGTCTATACATAATCCTACCATTGCACAGAGATCAATGTCTGGATCAGGATTATTGTGCTGGATTAAAATCAATTCTCTACCATAATTTGAGACAATTCGTTTACACATCAGTTTTGTTTTTTCCCCATAAAATGCACATAAGAGGTCGAGAGCACTCATAATCTGATCGTCAGTGAACTCTGGATGATGTTTTTTGAGATATCTTAAAAAAATTACAAGCGAGTGGCAGATATCACATTCATCTGATTCGGGTTGGTTGTCTGTGGGCAAGGTAAAATTAACCGGTAAAATATTAATCAATTCAGCGGCTGATTTAGGATCATAGGATACAGCATTATCCTTCAACAATGGAGAAGTTTGGGATTTGACACAAAGTTTTAAAGATCGGCAAAGTTTTTCCGGAACGAATTTTTCTTTA
>JAOZJS010000073.1:0-115336 GCA_025882695.1 Amerodectes protonotaria
AAATAATCGCACACATTTAAAAAAAATATTTAACAATCAAAAGCCGATCACCAATCGTAACTCTCTCTCTTTCTCTCTCTCGAATTCTTTTTTCGGGTTCGTTTGCCGAACTAATTGCAAAATTATCCGCATTTTGAACATACAAAGAGCGAGAGCGAGAGCGAGAGCGAGAGCGAGAGAGAGAGAGCTCACAAGTGCGGTAGGTTCCCTTTGGTACCCCCTATGACTCCCTTTCTCTCTCTCTCTTTTATTCACGATTGAATTGAAATTTGCTCCCAAAAAAATAACACACAAAAAATGGTGTTTTTCGAAAAAAATCCTTCAAAAAAAACTGTTTCCTTTCACCAGAAGAAGAATAAGTAGAAACAGAACAAGTACACCCATAGAGCAGTGATGTCCAACCTTTTTTGAGGGATTTAACATTGCGCACGTCCTATTTCATGCAAGAAATAGGCGTCAGAGGAGGGGACCGATTGTCAAGCAACGAATTAGTGTAATTTGTATGGCAGCTCTTTCGCTTTGTCGGATGTCTTTGCTTTAATCTTTGGTAGCGCTGTCCAATGATGATGTACAAGCATGGCTAAACCATCCTAACGACATCCTATAAGCACCAATCATCATCGCTTTCATGCCAGGAATGCAATAAAGAGTTACAAGTCCAGTCAAAGGTTGAAAAGACAATTTGTACGCGCAATAGAGAGAGGGAGGCAGTAAGATTGAGATCGTATGCTCCTCCTTCTTCTGTTCTTCTCCTTCTGCTGGTTTTTGGGCAGGGCGGTGATAAACCCTTTGAGCGTTCGACGGAAAAGAGGTGGCTATGCCAAAAAACCGGCCGAATTTCACAGTTTTACTAGGGTTTGGGAAAATGCTCATAAAAACCAAACAAGAACGAATATTTGCATGATTCAAAAAGCAGTATACTTAGGATAAAATAGAGAACAGAATAATGACACTAGTTTTTCGTTGTACATGAAAAATTATAAAATTAACGAGGGTAGAAGTGTTCGTAAAAAATTCAAATGTAGAGTTTTCTCTTACAAAACGTATTTACAATCTTACTACACCTCCCCGGGACGGCCACGACCTCTAATCGGTGCGACGGGCGCCGTCCCATAATAGCGGGATTTAGCTAGGTATAAGAGCCATCGAAAAAACCCACATTTGCTTATGATCTCCGGTTTGGACATCCCTGACATAGAAAAAGTGTGTGGATGTGCGTTTGGACAGAACAAAATGGTGGCCACCATCACCAAAGCATCGAGCCAAATAATATAAAACCAACAACAACAGCACAATAACAACAAAACGATCAACAACCCAACAATATGGATCGTAGCTAATAATTCAAAATGACAAAAAGATAGAAGACCAAGTTCCTAAGCTCTTTTTCTGTGAAGCCGAAAATAAAAGGAGAAAATAACTTCAATAATATAATGTGTTCTACTAGTAGTGTAGATTCTTGAAGGAAATGGTGCAAGCAAGAAGCAAGCAACAATATAATAACAATAATAACAATTGGCTACATTTGATGATAATAATAATAATAATAATAATAATATTTTATTCCCTTCAAAACCATTATTTACAAATGACTGCCGATGAATGGAATTAGATCAAACGAATTTCAACGAAAAAAAAATTTAGAAGGGAAGCAATGTATTTTTCAATGTTATTCGTCGTCGTCCTCGTCGTAGTCGTTCTTCACTGTTCAATAGTTCCAAACAATTGATGGTGTTTTAATGATTTTAAACTACTAAAAAATATTTTGGGGTGGTGGTGGTGGTGGTGGTTTACTTGGTTGTGATCCTCTCAACCCAAAGAGTGGTGTGTGTGTGTGTGCATGTGTGTGTGTGTGGTGTGAATAAGCAGGAAAGAGGAAAGAAGAAAAAAAATTCCTCACATCCTCTCAGAAGAGGATAGGTGATAAACTATTCGCAAATATTCAGAGCATAATTCAAAGCGGTGAAGAAAAAAAAAAGAGAAAATAATTGAAGAATAATCTGATTATTATTGATCAACATGGATGGTTGCCTAGCTGATGGGATTACATACATATTTTCAGCATATACATACACTACCGCCAAAAAAAAACCACTTTGTGGCTGGATTTTATTTTTTGTATACCCTGTTTTCCATTGATAATCCAATTTATTACAACTGGATTCATGGTGCGTATGTGTGTTGGTGTTGATGTTGGCGCCATGGTACAAGTCATGAATGTTTTGATTACACATCAGACCATGAAGCAATCATAATAATAGGCTAAAAATATGGAATTTTGAATTTTGAAGAATCAACAGAAAGAAACAACAACGCAACACCGCGAGCTGTCATGATTTTCCGTATCATGATCATCAGCATTCAGAACACACACACACAGTTCCAGAGAACGAGACGATACGCGCAATGGTAAAATGTAAATCAGTTTCGCTTCCATTTTTTTTTGGTGGTGGTGGTGGTGGTTTTGTTCGGGTTTTTGGCGATAAAAAAAACATCAACAACAGTAGCCAAAAGCAAAGAGCAAGCTTAGGGCTAGGGCCTAACTGAAGCATTAATTAATGCCAAGTGAAATTTTTTTTTGTTCCAAATGGAACAACAATCAACACCAATCAACTGGGGATGGATTGTAACTATCTCCTGGAAAATTTGATTGGTTCCAACGAGAGAATGTGATGTGATCAGACAAACAACAATGAACTGGATAAATAAACTGGATTCAAGATGAAGATGAAGATGAAGGAGAGGAGAAGGAATAAAATAGGAAAAAAAATAGGACAAGAAAAGAATCATCGAAACGGATCATTTAACATAGACAATATTGGCCATAGACAAACACAATGAATTCTGTGATGAATACTGAAAATTGAATGAATGTGTGTGTGTGTGTGTTCGACAACACAGAAAAACCAAATCAAATCGAAACCCAAAGAGAGAGACAGAGAGAGAGAGAGACTCGTGCCCAGACAGATTGATGGAGATAATAAAATGGTAAACGACGCTCGCGTACGCACACACGCACTTCCTAGGGACGTTGATTGACATCAACGGTGGCAGCGTGACAGAAAGAAAGAAAAAGAAGAAGAGAAGACCTAGGGCTCTCTGCCAAAAAAAAACGTTCATAATATCCGAATGATGATGATGATGCTAATAAAAAAACCAGAAAAAACTTAGTATTGCTGGGGTCCAGAAAGTACATTCCCTTCCCCCCTTGCCCAAAAAAGATTGGATCGATTTTGGTTGTGTGTTTGTGTGTCCATTTCCGTTATAATCTATCATTGCATTGATTTTGTTTTTGGCTATGGTTGCTGGAGAGTGCCAGCCAGACAGCCCCCTTGAACATTGATTCCTATATGGAAACATATTCGATAGTGGACAACAATAATATTGGAACAATATTTTCATTGTGGAATTCTTGGTCTTGCTGTGTTTTGTGCATGCATCACCCCAACGAGATGGTTAACGGAAGACTATTGAAAGTTTCCGAAAAACGTAAAAAAAGAATACACAACAAAAAAAATTCAACATCCTGTCTATTCGAGAAGCCCTAGAAGAGCAGTGGATTCTCGTGCGGATTGGGGAAATCAAAAAAAAAACTAACGCGTTCCGGGTATTTTCAATACGTTTTTTTCAAGTTGTGAAAACAAACACGAACAAACAGTTGACTAAATGGTTTCTTTTTTGCTTTGGAAAAATAAAAGTAGAATAACGAGAAGAATTCTGCAAGAATAAAGAATTTGAGGGGAGAATAGCAACGCCAAACTATAACAATAACAAAAGCATCTTGATAGAGATGATGGGGGGAAAGGCAGGGAAAGATCGACTAGAAAAATTCCGGATAATCGGAGAGAAGAATACTGGAGCGCAGGGATGAGCAACCTTTTTAATGAGCGGGATCCAGTTCCTCTTCCTCTTCTGTTTATAAAGTGTCTGGTCATCAGGTTAAATCATCACATTGAACCAATCAGAGAGAGGGATACACCTCCTTCTACTGTTAATAGTGTGTCTCTTCAACAGTTCAAATCATCACACTGGACAAATTAGAGAGAGGAATACACCTTCTTCTACTATTTATAAAGCGTCTCGTCATTAGTTCAAATCATCACACTGTACAAATCAGAGAGAGAAATACACCGCCTTCTTCTGTTGACAGTGTGTCTCGTCATTTGGTCAAATCATCACATTGAACCAATCAGAGGGGGCTTAACGGTCCTTTAAGGCGTCAAACAAACACAGACAAGTACTGGTTAAAGCTGGTAGCTTTTCATAGTGTTTTTAGTGTGTCTTGTCATCAAGTCAAATCATCACTAAACCAATCAGAGACAGAGAAAGAGAGAGAGAAGGGGCATATAGCTTCGTCTCCTGTTTAGCTGAAATACTGCGCTTGTTGGGCGGAACAAAAATGTTTGATGGGCCGCGTGCGGCTCACGAGTTGCTCACCCCTGCACCAGATCGTTGATGCTATTGCCTACAGAATCCAGAAGCCAGAATACAGCAGAATAACAATGATAATAACGAGAATGAGGAGAACAGAATACAAGAACAAGAAGAACGATGATTACAATACCACAATGAATGAATGAATGAATTTCCAGTGAGAGAGAGAGAGAGAGACGGTTGTAATAAAAAACCAAGAATATAGAAGAACGAGAAGGAGAGTGGAGACCAAAATGAATATTCCTATTGTCGACTATTCAACACACAGTGATTGGCAAGCTAGTCTTGGTTCCCAGGCGTTTAAGTTTCAACAGAGTGTATCTTTTATATATCTGGTTTTCAAAAAAAAAAAAGAAAACCTTGCCGGGATGCAAAATTTACTCTCAAAAAGAGAGAGAGAGAGAGATCGTTTTAACAAATATCATGATGATGATCATTATTAACAATAATAAAATATGGAGCCAAATTTGTATGCGTGTTCCAGGAACACGAAATAAACACACACACACACACAAATAGCAGCGGTTTTGCTGTTCTTGAATCAAACCGACAAGCCCCCACCCACCTACACCCCTGTTCCCCCTCATTCTCTGGATCTTTTATTCTTTCTTTTTTTTGTATGTTGAGAATTTGTTCGTTGGTTCGTTCGCTATTGTTATCAATATCTATTTTCTCATTTCAATTCATTCACATTCTCAATTCTTCTTCTTCTTCTTCTTCTTCGTTTCATTGTCAATCTATTCTGTTTTTTTTCTTTTCTTTTCTTTCTCTGAATTCACCGAACATTCAGTCAACAAAAGATGAAGTTCGAGAAGAAGTAGTACTGGCGATGTGTGAAAACGAGGGAGAGAATAAAAGAGGAAATGGAAGAGAGAAAAATAATAAAAGAAATGAATGAATGAAAGACAGAATGTTGCAGCGATGCAACCAACCAACCAACCAAACAATCAACACACAAACACTTTTGACCGTCTTAGTTCATTTTAGCATGTCTAATTCCGATGGCATCAGCATCCAACATCCTCCTATCACACACAATCCTTTTGTATCCTATTCTTTTATTCTTTCCAAAACACCAAGCATCATTCCCAATTTTTTCGGTTGTACGCGCTTATAAATGTAAGTGTGTGTGTCTGTGTGTATTCAAGATGTGATGTTTACTCGCACTTTTCCCAACAACAAAAGATTATGGCGCCCATTATTATTATTATTATCATCATCGTCGTCCTCAAATATGATGATGATGATGATGATTTTTTCTGGTTGTGCCTTTACCATCATCAGCCGGAAATGACCCAATCGCTTGGGCATGGGTTAAAAATCATTCATGGTTTTTTTTCGGGTCCAGCGAAACCAATGGACTAATTAACCGCTAGCCGAAAATGTACCGCTTAGAATAGAGAAAAATGATGAAGAATACACCCATAGACACAATTGAAACGAAATCGTTGTTGTTGTTGTTGTTATTGTATCTTTTGATTGTGTTCTGGGGCCCGAAATGTTTGTGTGTGTGTGAGTGTCAAACACAGACATCGCAGCAAAGAGCCAGGAAAACTAGGAGAAAAAACCGTTTTCCGTTTTTCACCGTACACACAATTGTCATCGAATGAGAACACACGGTGAAAAGGAAGTGCGTGTACTGAGCTAGGTTCTCTCTCTCTCTCTTTAATGATTACTCTGGGTTCTCGTATGACATGACACACACAACTTTGGGTCGATGGTGCGAGCCTTGATTGTGTGGGGTTTCTGGGGTTTTTTCCCGGGCCGTATGGATGAGCCACAACAATTTGATGGAGTGACAACACAATGAATATAAAAGCCCAAAGAGTAAGAGAGGAATCGATTCAATTCAATATGGATCAAATAGGAGAACAGAACAAAACTCTCTGCCACCGCCACCATCATCATCATCATCATCACTATTCTGTTCATTATATTCTTTTGGTGAACAGATACGATACCATACGATTCGTATACGAATGATTGAAGCTTTTTCATCTTTGAGGAAATAAAGCTGCTTTGTGCGTGTGTGTTTTTTTTTCATTGTTGTTTTGGGTTTTTGTGTTTTGGAACCAAGAGAGAGAGAGAGAGAGAAAGCAAATTGTCTCTTGTTTTGTTGTTAAATTTACTATAGAAATTAAACAATAGGACAACACACAGACTGAATTCGGGGAACAATTGAAAGAACAAGAAGAAGAAGATGATGATAATAAACCCGATCATTATGAAAATAATAATACAAACGAAAAGTGAAACATGAGAATCAGTATGTGCTAGCTCTATGATGGCCGTTATATAATATTCTATTGCATTATATATTGTGTGTGTGTGTGTGTGTGTGTGCAAAGTTAACCAGAGACAAGAGAGAAAGGGACCAAACTGGAGCACAGACCAGAAACAGAGAGAAAGAGAGGGAGAGAGATGCTTTCGTTGAGAACAATGGACGCACAAATATACAAATTGAATCCATATACCATTCAACCCATGGTCCAATATAGGCAAACATCGAGAAACGAGCTAAATAGAAAGAAAGAGAAAGAGAGAGAGAGAGAGAGAGGGCAAGACAATAGGCATAGACAATGGGCCTAGAGAAGAGAAAAACAATGGAGGAAACAATAGGAAACATGGAGAGAGAGAGAGAGAGAGAGAGAGAGAGAGAGAGTATAACGATGTAAAACAACGGCAACAATAATGTGCAAGAGAAAAGCATCCGAAGCACCAAACGAAGGCGATTGACAGTTAAATAGAAAGCAATTGTGTATGGCCAGCTATCGTTATTATTATTATCGTTGTTGTTGTCGGGATTCTATTGTTTCCTAGAGTGTACATTGACAGTATTTGTGCGAGGGTGCTCCTCAGAGCAGGTATTACCCCTCTCCAAAAAAGACAATGGTTTACCAGAGACCAGAGACCAGAGACCAGGACATCCAGAGAATCTCTATCTCTACTAATAGCTCCATGGAGCCCAATCACTATAAATCATTAATATTTGGGATTTTTGGGATACACACACATACACACAATTCTCTAATTGTTTGGAAAATTGAAGAAAAAGCGAAATTCTCAATTCGAACAAACCAAAAAAAAACTGAAAGAGAAAGAGTTGGGAACAAGAACCGCACGGTGCGTGAAGAGAGAAAGAGATCCACAGCTGTCAAATTCGACCAGGACTCAGTGCGGACAGTCAATTTTTGACAATGGTTGACAAACGCATAGGGACCGCGAAAACCAAGGGACCAAGGGACCACCACCATCACCACAACGACAACAAGTTACCAAGAAAAAAAGGTTTTTGTCAGAGAGTTCCCATCCAATTTATACAAAATCACACTCAAAATGTAACAAGCAACCATTGTTGAATATGGAATGAAGAGAATGGAGAAGAAATCACAATTGATTTCTTTTTGTACTGTTGCTTTTCTATTGATTCTTTTTTCTCTCCTATTCATCATTATTATATTTGGACCAATCAGGGTTTTTGTTCAGCTATTTTTCTATCCGTTATTGTTGTTATCTATTGTACAAGACCCTATTTCTTTGGCTGGCTAGCGCTTTTTTTCAAAACTCACTCTTGGTTTGAGAGGAGATCCAAATGAATGAAATGAATATATTAACCGAACCTAAAGGAATTATTTCACATTCGATCACACACACGCACACCCATTGATAAACACCTAAAAATTTTCGACCAGGTTATAACAATCATATAATCTGATGTGTGTGTGTGGTGGCCCAAAAAGGTAGCCGAACAACAATTGAAGTCGATTCGTTACGCCGATTGAACAAGAGCAAGAAAAGAAAAGAGAGAGAGAGAGAGAGAGATTAAAAGGACCCGGGGACCTAGTGGTGTTTTATTATTATCATATTATGAAAAAGGACCCAAGGGGATAGAGCTCAAGCCAGGGCTAGAGAAGCTAAGGATATGATGAATCAAGCGAAAATGTTTGTCCATTCTTCTTTGTAATCTGTTTGATTATCTATGCATGGTGCAACACGTGAGTACATTTTGGGCCTACATTGTTCCAGTTTGGTGCGAATACAACATTCGATATCGGGTCAATTCACACAGTAATTTTGCTTAAGGTTGTCATATCAGAGTTGGTGTACTCGTCGGTTGATTGTAGAGAACTTTGTCGCAGAAAGGAAATCGAGAGCAGGGGGCCTTCGGACCATCCACATAGTCTGTTCTACATTTAACGCTTTCTAGGAATATCTTTGACATAATTTTTTTGTCACAAAATCACAGAATTTATTTTTGAGAAACAAATACAAAAAAAAAACAAATAATTTAAGCAGGGCACAATTCGACACAATGATGAAAGATTTTCAAGAAGCCTGAAAGGTGTGTATATGGGAATGAGTGAGCTATTCGCTAACATGCTGAGTGCACCTGCGACCAACAAATGCCATTTATATCGCGCAATAATAGGCTGAACAATGGTAGTAAGTTGTTACCTTAGAATTACGTCTTTTCCAACCATTGGTCAATAGCCATTGTTGTAGTTGTATTCTTGATTCCTGGTGGAGGTTCTATTGAAATGTACCTGAAAGATTTCAGGTGAAAAATAAAAAAAGAATAGAAGAAAATAGGAGTAGTACAAACACAAATCACATAAAGATATGGTTGAGTTTTGGAAACTTACCGAATGCGTATGCGACAAAAAGCTAACAAATATCCCAAAATTGTGCCAATTTTATATGGGATTATGCTAAGGTAATAGCTTTATTCCAAGAACTGCCATCACCATTCTTGGCCGAATCCATCCTCCAGATTTGACCAGATAGTTCTGTTTCAAATTTCTGATATCTGCCCGAAATTAAGAACCAAAAACATTAGTTCAGTCCAAAGTAAACGCGAAAAAAGATAATCTACTGGACCAAGATTGGAACAGCACGTGTGCGTGTGGGCATGCGGCGCAAACTGGTGCCGATTGATAAAAAGACCAATAATCAAGGGTAAGCATCACCAGAAAAGGATATTTGCCAGCATCCTCTTCTTGAAATTCAATTTCAATTTTAGTTTAAATTTTTACTATTATTTGAATGTATGAAAAAAGACGAATCCTAGGGGTCTTTGGGTAAATATTGGGTTATCTGCAGCTAACAAAAAGAAAAAAGAAAATCCGGATCCTAACGGACTATTATGTATTCTTTCCGATCCTTTCCTGTGGCTATTGTTGTTGCCTTGGGTCCGTTTTCGACCGTCTTACTGAACAAATACCAACGGATTTTTAAATATATCTTTTATTGAATTGCACTGACTATCATGTGGATGATGATGATCATCATTATTATATGAAAGCTATTTTTCGTGCTTTCATTTTCCTCAGTTTCCTTTTTAAACACACTATTGAGCCTAAAAGAAAATCAATTGTCGATGCATTGTCTAAACAAACATACAACGATATGAATAGAATTGGGAATAGATGTGAGAAAATTAAATAGACATCACAAACATTATAACACTTGGGATAATAACCGAGAATAAACACTCTGGGATATGGTATTATCGGGTCTGATAATGATGATGATGATGAACAACCACAATATGGTCTTGGTTGGTTGTATAACATTCAATACAAACAACAAGAGACATTAAGTCGAGACAATATCATGAGGTGAGGAAGATCAACGGGATCTGATCATCACCTACCGTCACTTGACTTACATCATACCATCATTCATTTTCTCTTTGCATGATATTGCGGTACATTATTATTTCTGAGAATTTTATATATAAATTCTTGAGAATCTTATCGAAACATCAGGATCCTCTTTTATTTTCTCCACAATACAATAGTTCTTTCTCGCAATTTTCAAGTCTCTAAAAGTCTGTAAGGAATCTATAAGTTTTTTTTGCACCAACAATAACCGAGATCCCGACTGGCTAGATGAATTATCCGCGTTTTTTATTTTATGTATTATATTGTAATATGTAACATACACGCATTATCACACAAATTTCTTCTTCTCAAGTCTTGTTCTATCGTGATTGTTAGATCTATTATTTTCGAAAATCGCGCTGTTGTTATAACATCAATCCTTTATCCTCTAATCTGCAAAACATTCTGTAAATTAACTCTATTTTTCCCATCCCATACCAACATACGAAGGTAATCATCACTTTTCAAGTACGGTAATAATAATACGGTATTTAAGAAGAGTCATCGATAAGGGAAATTCGACTGGATTGATTCCAACATTATCCTAACGACAAAGTTAGCGTGTTCCATTGGTATCTAGCCTAAACTTTAAACGGACACCTCGCCAAACCTAACGATCTCACCCGATGAGAAGAGCTTCTTACATTGAAGACTTGTAACATACAAACATAATAAACTCTAGAATACAGACAACGGCAATATTTTACATTTACAATAGATTGGATCAAAGAATAAAAGAATATTCTACACACAACCGTCAATAACAACGAGAATATTCCTCCACTCCTAGCTAGTATTTTTTTGCCATAATGAAATATAAATTGAATATATTTACACACACACTCAGCCCCATGGCACATCCACACACACACGCACAAACAAAACTAAATTTTCAATTTAAAGAATCAAAAAAAAGAATAAAATAAAATAGTTTCATGCATCAGTTAGCAGTTAATATGACGCGATGAAATGTGTTTTTTATTGTGCGTGTGTGTGTGTGGCCCTTTTATAATATTGTAAACAGAATAAAAATATGAATAATCGAATTGAATATCAAAAAAAGGATGTGGCATGATGATGATGGAGAGGGAAAAGCGCGGGGGATGGGCAACGAAGAGAAAGAAGAGAAAGAGGAGAAAAGGATAGGATAGGATAGGATAGGATAGGAAGGAGAGGAGGACAGAAAGAGAGAAAGAAAGAGAAAGGGGGCTGTGGTTTAACAGCTAACCAGCCAACCAACGACATTCAATCAGAAGGCAGTGACAAAGCAGCATCAAACAGTACATATTTTAATGCCACAATGCGCACGCAAAAAAAAAACATCACGCCCCGAAGCGTTGGGCATGGAGTTTTGGTTTTTGAAACGGACTCCTAGAAAAATCCTCGGTCGGCCCAAACACAGGGTGTTTGCAAGTGTTGAACATTTGACCAATCGATCCGCGATTGATTCTTTCACACTTGGCTTACCGATGATGATCAATCAAGGATGAAGTGAATCATCATCTTCGGCAAAAGCACACACCACTACTAATTGTGGGACTATGTTTGGAGAATCCATACATAGTAATTTGCGAATTATTTCTCCAACAACAGAAAAGAATCAAAAATCAATTTACAAATTCACACACACACACACACACACATAAACTAACACGCCCACGAAAAAATCACACACGTAGACACATTGTAACTAAATCACAATGGCTTGTATGGCACTAACAATCAATGCAGAAGAAGATGGAGAAGAATCTTCAAAACGAAAAATGTTATGTTTGAACAAACAAACAGAACATGAACAAACAGCGACCAAGAAAAGAAAAAATAATAAGTTTGCAATGAGAAACGAAATAATAGAATGAAATGAAAAAATGAAATTAATATGTCTACATTTTTCCTTGCTGGTCGGAATGAATGAATTAATGATGAATGAATGAAAATGGAATTTGTGTGGGAAAAAACTTTTGCAATAAAAAGTCAAAAAGTCTTACATTCGCTGAAATCTATCACGTTCTTGTTCGCTAAGCGATGGTTTCATTGAATTCAATGCTTGTTCAATATGTTTCCAATCGATTGATATTTTTGGCGTTTGAACATCTTCGGTGATGTCCAATGTTTTATCAACGATATTCTTCAACTTAGGTTTATGATTTTGTTCAAATTCTTTGTTAGCATCCAGAAAAGCATTGTACAACAGTGCTTGTATGTCGGCGCCGGTGAAATTTTTCGAAGAATGGATCAATTTTTCGAAAGGTACCGATTGAAGATTGATTGGCAAATTTTTGCACAACGCGATAAATATCTCTTTTCGTTCCGAATCATTGGGTGGATCGCAACGTGCGGTTTTATCGAATCTACCTGGCCGTAACAAGGCTAGATCGATCAGATCCGGTCGGCTGGTGGCCGCCAAAATAAAGATATTTTGCTTCCTTTCTTCCAGTCCATCCATTAGGGTTAGCATTTGGTTGACAACTCGATCGGTAACACCAGTACTATCATGGCCACGTCTTGGTGCTAATGAATCGAATTCATCGAAAAATAAAACACATGGTGCCATTTCTTCGGCTTGTTTGAACACTCTTCTAACCGATTGTTCACTATTGCCAATATATTTAGACAACAACTCCGGTCCTTTAACGCTGATGAAATTCAATTTGGATTCATTAGCCACCGCCTCAACAATGGTAGTTTTTCCGGTACCGGGCAACCCATACAACAACAATGAATTGGGTAGCTTCAATGGAAGGCATTGGTGAAGATTTGGATGTTTCATTTGCAATAGGATCAAATCAGAAATCAATTCTTTGACTTTATGCATACCGCCAACATCATTCAACAAACGCTTCGTATTCAATTTAGCATCAGTTTTTCTTGCAAACTGGGAACGATATTTGCTCAATGCTTGATGCACGTGTGCATCATCAATAATGTGGATCACATTAAAAATATTACTTTTGGAACTTAGCTGACTGACCAACGAACAATGCAGCGTTAGATCAATGAGAATATTGAGCTGTTGGACAGTGAAATCTTTGGTCGATTTGGCCAAGCGTTTCTTGTTGAAATTGATGGTGGTCTCAATTTGTTTGGTTGGTGATGAAAAATCTTTCTTTTGCAATATCTCCTCAATAACTTTGATCCGTTGTGCAGTATTCAAATGGTTGATCGTTAAAACTTTATCGAAAACATTAGATTCTTGAATTAACATATTGTTGAGCTTTGAAAAAGATTCTGTAGTGGCCAGTATTGTGACACGGGAGAAATGGTTCGAAGATTTCAATCTACGTAATGTACCAATCAGTTTGGAGAATACATAAGCGACTCGTTCATAATAAAAACTTTCAGGCGTTAAATGTTGCCTGCCACCGTTGGTACTATTCTTGCCAGTATTACCTTCAGAACTTTTTTGGCCATCATCTTGATTTTGTGCTGCAATCTGATGCAAATCTTCAAATATCAATATTGAAGGCTGATGTTGGATGGCCTCTTCGAACACTTTGCCGAACATCTTCTGCAGTGATTCGATACGCTTACCTTTGATGAATGGGCATTGAAACGTATGATACCAAATAGAATATTCTTTCCAGCATTCACACAAGATTCTCCCGACCAAACTAGTTTTTCCGGACCCTTTGGCACCGACAATCAATAAAGTGGTAAACAATGGACTGGTGTGACTGGCTGGATTCAAAGAATGTTTGATAAATTGAAGGCATTCTTTTAATTCTTCTTCTCTTCCCGCAAAAGGTTTCGATAAAATTTGTTCATAATGAACATTCGAGCGAGATTCAATAGCTTGAAGATTATTGGTTAGTTTGGCGATATGATTCGAGAACAAAGCTTGTAGAACGCCAACCTGTTGAATGGAAATTTCCGCGGAAGAGTTCAAAAGGAAGCATAGCGAGAGCATCCTGGTAAAATCAGTTTCCATGTATTGTCGACACATTTGTGGGTGAACAACCAAAAAGTTCTGATCACAAACGTTGCAGATGTATCCATTCCAGAATATTGAATGCTTGAAATCGTATTTTTTCTCTGCTTCCTCAAGGATTTGCCTGAAATCGTTCCGAACTTTGGATTCTGAATCTGAATTATTTTCGAAAATATTCAATGAGACAAGTTTAACTTGTTTAACCACAGGAACCATTAAGTAATCAATGTCGTTCGAAGAATCGCCTTTTTTTATCGGCAAATTCGTTTGACTTTGGTTGAATCCTGTCAAAGATACGTACGATAAAAATGAAAGACAATGTTGAGCAATGAACCAACGGTCCAAAATTAGTGTATTTTGCGGGCAATCTTCATTGGCCATCACCAGCAGATAAATTTCCGTGTGATTTTCGGATATTTTTAAAAATTTTTCTGCGAAATTCACGCAAAACTTTTCTTCAACGCTTAGAGATGATGTATCCGGTTGAAAGGAATCCACCGTCGTATCTTTGACTTTGGCATGATCGATTTTTTTCAATTTAGCCAAAAAATAATCATCTTTAAGACCGCACTTTTTTAAATTTTTAAAATAAAAGGTCGAAATTAATGCCACTGGTTGACTGGCAAATGTTGCGATTTCGGAAGCAATTATTCTTAGCAACAATGTTTCACCAGGATATATTGGCATGGATACATGCTCGCTATTATAATTTGAAGAATCGATTGGAGAAAAGCTTCCGCTTGAATCTGATGGTGGTAAAACATTCTCGGTGTTCGGTATCAAAGACCTGAACAAACCAAACACTGATTTTAAGCTGTTTGAAGGTTTTGTTTCATATTTGATGCTTTTCGAATCATCATTCGGAATGGTCTCATTGATCGAGACAACTGTGATTTTGGTTTGGTTGGTTATTATCAAACCGGTCTTGTTGGCTGGATCAACTTTGACAATTTTAACAAATATAGGCACATTCGGCGAACTTTTAAGCCACAATGGTACAACATTGAATTGATTTTCTTTCAAAAAGGCACTGGTCACTATCCTTAATTGATTCAACAATTCTGATTCTATTTCTTCAGAATTCATCGAGATCAATTGAAAGTCATCTTCACTTACAGGCTTCAAGTAACACGAGATACATGGTGATAATCTGTTGACATCATCCACAATCTGAACCAAAATTAACTCATTCTCTTCAATGTTGCACTTGGAAGCAAAACATCGATCCAAGAAGATAGAATCTTCGGTTGAATTCTTCAACCCGTTCCAAGTTACATAGATGAATTTATCACATTTGACATCGTCCAAGAATATCAATTTCATTATGATTAGACCCTGATCACGGGGAAAAAGTCAAAATTAAGATGAAACCGATCCAAAAGGTTTTTTTAAGCGTCTAGCTTACATAAGAATTGGGACGCAGAATATTCCGATCGGTCCATTTTGAGGGTAAATTGACGAAACAACTGCGCAACTCTCGCAATTGAATTTTTCCATGAAAGAATGACATTCTCCTTTCAACACTTTAAAATTCTAATTCTAAAATTTTATTTTGGACCGCTCGATTCTTTACAAGTCCCGTCCTTAAAGTAGATAACGCAATTTGAAAGTTTTTTTTTCATCAATTTTTATCAATTTTAAATATTAAAACTTCACAACAGATCAAATGCATGTTTTTATAGTTCTAAAATAAGTGCCCAAGGTAAGATCAAAATAAAATGTGCTTAAAAAAGGAACCAAGGCACTAGAAATTACATTTACAAACACAAATGGAAGTAAATCACACAAAAATTAAATTGATTTGGTTTTGGTAAAAAATCAAAGATTAATTAAATGATGAATGTTGATATCATTAGTATCATTATGATTGGAACAGGAACAGATTTTTGATGGATGCGACAGCAATCAGATTTTTTTGTGGATTCCAAGCAGTATGGTAAATTTTTCTATTCAAATCAATACTGTCCAATGGAATTTCATCTTTTTTGGATTTTTTTCGAAGACCATCGGCCGTGGTGATAACCTTCTGAGAGCGTAGATATTTTTGTTTCACAACATCCTTGTTCAATTCAAACATTGATTCTTTTTTCGTTTGACGATCGATTATTTTAAATAAATTATAGGAACCAGTCATAATGTAACTATTATGGAAAAAATTCGGATTTTACAAAAATGATAATTCTGATGATTATTTCACAAATCTTACTTGTCGTTACCGCTGAGCGCACATTCGAATTTATCAAAAATGTATTCATTTTCATAGAGACTGCAAAGTTTACCACGTAAATACTCATGAACCTGATATGTTTCCAATGGTTGGCGGTCCATGTTCAAGTCCCAAACTTTAACATTCATATAGTCTCTAGTGATCATATGTCGACCATTATGTGAAAATTTGAGATCGGAAATAACCGAAATCAATTCTGCGCACAAGTGGGATCCACCAAAATCTTCAAGAGTATTATTATCTTGGAATATTTTCGAATATTGGTCACACAATGCAGCTTCCCTCATGTCGCACAATTTAATACAACCTTTACTGGTAGAATATGCAAAAATATGGCAATGTTGTGGATGAAATTCTGCTGCACTGATAACTTCTGTTAAATCTTCCATATTGGATGGCTTTACATCGACTATAACTGCGGGAAAAACAAATCGAAATTCAATTTAGAATCATTTAATGATTTGCCAAAATCAAATAATTACCAAAACTTTCATCGGTGATTTCTAGATTCCATAGGTTGATTCTCAATTCATCAGATGATATAAATGTCTCTTGGTCACTGTTGATCGAAACTGAATTGATATGAAATGTATGAGCGTTGGAGAATATTCGTCGGAGATTCGATTGAACCGTTGGTTCAACTGGTAAAACTCTGGGAACTTTTAATTCTGGTGGATCACCACTACCACAATCATTATCACAATCGTTGAAACTTTTTGCCACAACATTTGTACAACTATCATCGATTCGTTTATCACGTTCGGATAGTTTCCATAGTTTTATGGTCTTATCATTGGTGGTCAACATGAAATGATTAGCGGCGGTTTTGGATTCATCTAACCAGCAAATTTTGTTGATTTTCTCCTCAATTTCTAAACTTTTCAGATAATCGAATTCCGCTTCATGGCTTCGGAATGTTGAATACAGATCATATTCATTCGATTTTTTATCCTCAGATGCTTGAAAGATCACTATTCTTCCACCTTTATCTCCACACGCTAACAGATTACCGGTAGAATTGAATTCTACACAAGAAATAAGATCCGCTACAACAAAAAAAAAATGATGATAAATCGACTCAAATAAATTCTACAACAAACAATACCTTCATCGAATTCATCCTCGAACGTTCCTTTGACTTGTAGGAAAGACCAATTCAATTCGGAATTGTTTTCTAAAAAAAGAAGAATCCGGTGGATAAAATCTTTGGAAAATGTTACCGAAAACAAAACATACTATTGGACGATAAAATTGATTGTCTGGACATGATTTCGGTGGCAAGATAAGTTAAATAATTATTGCTTATTTTAATTATAATTCACAAACCAAAATGGATAACCAATTTGGCCAGGGAGAGTAAACAACAAGCACGAAACAAAATGGAGAAATTGTTGGCGAGTTTAATATTTTGTTGCATTTTTAACAATCGCAAATGTTTGTTGTGTTATAATCTTGGCGAGTAATGAGTTCAAAAACACATCACAACTGACCATCACAATAAACACAAACACACACAAACGCAGAACACCAGCACACTCGGACGCCCAACCAATGAATGAACAATGATGGTTGTTATTGCTTCTACCGGAAAATTTGATTAAAATTTTCCGATATTTATTACCAAATAAAAACAATTTTGAAAACAAACAATTTGGGTATCCAAGATGTTGTTGAAAAGTTTGATCCGAATGAAGCAGCACAAAATTCCGTTGCGACTAGAATTTTGATCGGTCAAAGGTAACCGGCTGAAAACCTTGAGCGATCACCTGAAATCAGGTGTCGTTCACAAATGCCAGTGCACATTGGAAAAAAAGGCGGAATGAACGTGAATATAAAAAAAACATGCAAAACAAATTGACAAGACATTTGAACAACTTATTCGATTATTTCAAACTCTTCATCCGATGAGGTTAGTTGGTGTTGGAGTGTGATCTGTTCCTGTGTCGTGCCTACTAAATTGTTACAATTGCCGTTCGTACAATTGTTAGAACAAAGCTCAATTTCATCGCCGTCTGGCCAGTGATTTGGTCTATTGTGCATTATTTCAAACAATGGTTGTTCATCGCTGTTTGAGTTCAATTTCGCCTTGATTAGATTGGCCCATTGATCGAATTCTTCTTCGTTTTTGCACAAGAAACACAACGATAATGATGGATCAAGTGATCCGATCGAAATCCGGTATGGCCGATCACAATGATAGCTAATGTCATCACTTTGACCAATTTCGGTTGCATCAGATGATTCATATGGTTCATTGTGTTCTTGTTGGTGCAACATCTGTTCGATTTCTTTCTGGTTTTGAGCAAGTTTGACGGTTGGCTGAGTGGTGTGTGGATCAAGATAAATCAGATCATCACCACAACAACCAATAAAATATAGTGCATGATTTGGTCGGCCACCAAGAATGCCCAGCGTTTGAGGGAAAGAAAAAGTGGTTTTCAAAGATCGAAAATAAATCGGATTTATCTGGGATAAACCCAAACGCAAAGGTATGAATAAAATCAATGGTTTCCAATGTTGTGATTCTTGGTCGGAAATTTTCTCACCAGCTTCTTTATGATTTCTGTCCTTCGGCAATGATTTACAACTTTTCCCTGTGTGAGGAGAATCAAAATGTAAATCAAGTTTAGAACAAACCATCTTTTTCTGCTTGTTTACTTATATCTTCGAGGATGACTACGTTATCCAAAGCCACGTAAATATGCACATTATTTACTTTATCATATACTGAGAGTTTTCTGTAACAAAAAAACTTTTAAAATAATCGATAAACAGCTGAGATAGTTGATTTACCTTAAAACCTGTGCTACCGTATTCGGCCCAAACCATTGACCGACATTTTTTCCTTCACAAACTCCCATCAAAGCAATTTGATGGATTGAATACAGAGCAGTTTTGAGGTCAGCAAAAAGTTTCAATATTTCTCTATACTTAAGATATTGATTAAGTTCGGTTTTATCATCGGATTTTAATAAATTTCCTATCGATTCATGATCCGGATAAGTCCAACGCCAATTTCTGCCCAAATTAAGATTGCAGATAGCCCTAGCCAATATCATTTGGCCACAACGAAGCATACATCCCCAACCACTGTCCGAAGTGTAGCTTGTATCACCGATTTGAGCAAAATTACGTCTATAAGTCATCCATAGGATAGATCTTACATCTAATCTTATATCGTCCAATTCTAAATTCGAAAATGGATCAAAATTAGAATGAATCGAATTGCCTTTTTGAAAAAATGCAAACCATGCAAAGAGCTATATTTATTTCCCAAAATATAGACAGGATCTTCTGTAGGTGGAAAATCGTCTTGAGCATCAATCGATTGATCATTAAAATCTCGAGATAAGTATGAAACTGTATATCGAAATCGAATCATTATCCAAGTCACTAGTTTGATTTATTAGAAAGCTTACTGTTTGGAGCGAATGAATTCAATTTAGAGTAAAGATCCATTATGAATCGCTTGAATCAATGGATTTTATTTTAATTTATCGCAAATAGTGAGTGAAAACATATCCTGATCTGAGTATTGCGTTCTGTTAGATTGAAACGAAATATCATAAAACAAATGCAATCATTTTCATGGGTGATAAGATATCTGTTTAGGAGTATAGAGACGATCAAGAATGGAATCTAACTGGATCTAATTGTAGTCATTTTTGCAAACGCATCAACAAACAAAAAAAATGCGATTCTAATTAAAATATAAACAAAATCATCACTCAGCAAAATAATGTTACTTCTTTTACGAATGTCCATTTATCTCAGTGCGCGCGTCTTTTTCAAAAATTTTATAAAACAAGAATATGAATTGCTCCATATTGTAGGAATATAATTTAATCGTTAAACATCTAATCAACCCTTCAAAGGATTCATTGGTTCAATGATCACTCCAGATTTGGTGATAATTTTGGGCTCGGTCAATGTTTTGCATATTGTTTGCGGTGTCCACATTGGTCCAATCGGTTTGACTAATTTTGGTTTTAAGGTTGTTGAATCCTGAAATTAACCAAAACCATTAAAAAAATTCATGTAATCTCATCCAACAGATACTATTGAACTGACCATTGGTTTGGCAAAACCATCCAAAATGATTGCATTGCAAATTTTCTGGTCAATTTTTCGCTGTTTTTTCAACAATTTCTTATTCTCTCGGTTCATTTTCCTTTTGTTTTCTTTGATTCCAAAACCTGCCCAACTGTTGAACCCTGGCAGATAAAGACTCTTCTTTTCAATCTTGCTGCTTTCATTTTGTTGCTTTTCCCTGAGAAATTCTTCAATCACATCGTTCTCGGCGAATGCTTCTTTGAGGTAATTTTCCGTTTCCCCATCATTGAAATCCACTTGATTCACATCGAAATCTTCATCTTCATTCCAAGTATTATTACACTTGTTTATTAAATTTTTAACATCTTCAATATTATTGATTAAGCTTTGTGGATTCAAATTTTGGATAGTATCTGTCGGTTCATCATCGTCATCACTGTCACCCGATGTTTGATGATTGAAAACACTATTCAAATCAGAACTGGAACTTTTGGATGTTTTTTCATTTATTCCTTCATTAATGATTCTATCATCTTCCTGGTCTTTTTGAATCATTTCCTTCATTTTTTCGAGTTTGGCATTCTGAATTCGCTGCTTAACCCTTTTTTCAATAACCTTTTCCAAAGTAATTTCAATATCTTTTTCCTTTTCTGTTTCAGTGACTGGTACCTTCATCATTTTGACAGGTTTGACCTTGCTTTCCCAAGGATTATAATTATGCGGAACCTGGATGAATCCTGAAATTTGATTATCTTTGGATTTTTCATCTTCAACCACAATTTCTTGGTCACCCTCATCATCCAATGGTGATTTGCGGGGTTTTTTCATTAACGTTTGACTGATTTTCAATTGTTCATTCAGTTCTTCTCTAGATTGATCATTATACTTGGCTCTAATCTTGTTGTGTTTGGCCCATTTTCCTGTGTTCATGTGTTTCAAACTGGCCCGTTCAAGAGCTCGTAATTTATCCAATTCTTCTATTTTCTGCAAAGCTTTATCCGAATTTTCTGCCATCAACCTGTTGAAATCTTCGACAGTTTTTTTGAGCTTATCTCGTTTCAAAATACGATGATATTTTTTAGATTTAATCCTTCTAATACGACGATATTTGGCCTCTTGATAGCTCAACAATATTCTTTTTCGTTGAATACTCTGATGCAATTTTCTAGCCTCCTCTATATCAATGGCTTTAAGCAATTGCATTTCATTATCGGTTAAAAACTAAATTATTTAATAGACAAAAGCAAATTTAAACCATATTTATCGCAAAAACTTTGCAAACAGCAAATACCTTATCATTAACTTCGATATTGTCTAGGTTTGCATTGATCTCCTTAACGATTTCTTGGTTGATTTTGTTGGTCGTTGAATCAATAATGTTGAATTTAAGTTTTTCATCTTGAACCGGAAAAACTAGCTGATCGGCGTGTCGAATTTCTTTGACTATTGGATCATATTTGGTGATTTCTTTATCCAATTCTTTGAAATTAACTTGGCGAGCTACTTTCCTTGCTATCGGTTCACGTAATGGTTCAAGTATGGTTTTTTTCTTTTTCAAATTCTTAAAGGATTTTTTAGTGTCTTGATTGTCCAATAATTGTAGCAATTTATTGGTGATTGATTTGGTTTTGTTTCGCTTGCTTATCCCATGTTTTTCCACTTGTTCTTTAGCTTCGGTACGCTTTGATTTCCATTGATGGTCTTTTTGTGTTGAATACTTTCGCGATAAATTCTTCAACAAAGAATCGTGTTCACTTTTGTTGTTGATGATTTCATTTTCATAATCATCGTCATCTTTCAATAATTCATAGCTCTCATTTTTATCATTTTCAATGAATTCTTCGATAAAGTTGGACATTTTTAGATCCAAAACACTAACATACCTACCACGTGGTCTACAATACGCTTGCGGCCATTTTGGAGCAGTTTGTACACAGCTGGACAAAAAAAAATAAAAAGTGCTTTGGTCACGTGACCGAGTTTCATGTAAATTGTGTGGAAACACTCAAATTCAATAAAAATGGAATCCATGTCTATAAATGATACTGAATCTTCGACCACCAACGACAAAGATTTGGATAAAAAATGGAAAGAAACATTGGAAAGATTACGTATCAAGATCGAACGAGAAAAAAGAGAAATGCAAGAGAAAACCATTCAGGTATTGTTTGTTTCCGTTGGATCAATTGATTTTACTAAGTTTCATTCATTTTGGCATTTCAGGATTTATGTAAGCAAAATTTCGAGATGATGATTCATAATTATGTAAAACAACATCCACTCGGCAATGGTTACCAAGTGGTGGGTAAAAAACCACAGTTTTATAACAAAGAAGCTTTTCCTCGGTTTGAAGTAAGTGATAAAATTTTGAATGATGTCTTTTTTTTGAATAAACCTTAAATTTTTGACATTACAGCGTCGACTGGTCAACGGTTTAACTGGAGAACTTCAAATAGTGACTAGTTTTTATCTAACAAATCTTCCCCGAAATCCTGAATTGTAATTATTAAATCAAAATCCTCATCGAATTCTATCAATCACTGACTTTTATTTTTCAAATTTAGGCAAACCTGGGCCACATTGGAAAGAAATGTTTGCGTGGATGATGAAACCACCTTGCACCATATACCTTACACCAAAGACGACGTGATCGATTTGAATGAGGATAATTTCATTGAAGAATTGATCACCAATTATGATGGAAAATTACATTTGTTTAAAGAGGAGCTAACCGATGAAGTATTGGTGGATC
The DNA here is from genome assembly GCA_025882695.1 of Amerodectes protonotaria. NCBI lineage: Eukaryota > Metazoa > Arthropoda > Arachnida > Sarcoptiformes > Proctophyllodidae > Amerodectes > Amerodectes protonotaria. Next base: position 23,058 of record JAOZJS010000073.1, read on the forward strand.
TTGTCGATTCGTTCAAACCCGAAAGTAATTTTCACAGAATTTAATGCATTGATAATTATATTTTTGTCCCTAAAAGTCTCAAAAGATCAAACGGAAACTTTGAATGCGTTCGACATTTTATCCCTGATTCTTGAAGACAAAGGGAGCGCTGAAGATTTGAGAAACAGGTTGGTGTAAAAACCGACAAACTTTCCAAATTGGGATCGTCAATTATTCTCTTTCAAACCATAGATACAATGATTTCAAGATGAAAAAAACCAACGAACCGATGGAAACATTTCCCAACATCGATGGTAATCTCAATCGAGTCTATTCATTTGAAAAGGCCATGCATTCTTATCTGAACTTATACTGTCCTCGTTGCCATATGTACGATTGCCCGGATCATAGTGAGTTCAATGGGGGAAATTTTTTTTCCGGAACAAAATCTGATTCTTTTTTACTTTTAAAGCACCCACCAATATCAAACTTCGTAAACCAGAACCGCGGCCAAAGAACCATGCTCCGTGTAGCAAAGATTGTTATATTTTATTTATGGTAGGAGTATCTCGAGTTTTAAATTTTATTGTGTTTGATGATGAATTTTTGTCGGTAGGGCAACTCGAGCGATGAAAATTCCAAGCTTAATTCAAATGACCAAGACATATTGAACAATATTATTTATGAACAATGGTCCAATTCCGAGAAAACAATACTAAATGTTTTTATAAAAATTTTGAATAATTATTGTTTGATCGCCGAATTGACCGAAAAAACTTGTCTGGAGGTGTATGCTTATTCACAATTGATGAGTAATAATTCCGAACTGGATGAACGAATCGAAGATGATATTAGAAGTAAAAAGAAGAAAAAGAGGCCGAACAAATGGTCGATGCATTGCAAAAAATTGCAGCAAAAAGATAATCTCACCAAACCATTGGTAAACTATACCCCTTGCGATCATTCTGATTCGACCTGTGATCAAACCTGCTCGTGTGTTATCAACAAGATATTCTGCGAAAAGTATTGCTCCTGCAGTGTGGATTGTCCCGAACGATTTCCCGGTTGTCGTTGTAAAGCTCAATGCAATACCAAACAATGTCCCTGTTATTCGGCGGTTCGGGAATGTGATCCAGATATATGCGAAACATGCGGAGCAGATCACTGTGAATCGAATATTGTTAAATGTAAAAACATTGCCATTCAGCGTGGATTGAGGAAGAAATTAATATTGGCCGTTTCGGATGTGGCCGGTTGGGGAATATTTTTGAATGATGTTGCTGAAAAAAATGAATTCATTTCCGAATATTGTGGCGAAATGATCTCACAGGATGAAGCCGATCGAAGGGGGAAGGTTTACGACAATCATGGATCAAGTTTTCTGTTCAATCTTAACAATGGTAATCTTGTGTGAAAATCTCTACTGTGAATTGTATTAATTTTTTCGATCCATATTCTTTAGATTATGTGATTGATGCCAAACGTAAAGGCAACAAGATTCGTTTCGCTAATCATTCAGTCAATCCAAATTGTTATGCCAAAGTTATGATGGTTAATGGTGAGCATAGGATCGGGATATTTGCTAAAAGGAAGATCAGAAAAATGGAAGAACTTTTCTTCGATTATCGTTATGGGCCAAACGACCAATTGAAATTCGTGCGCATCGAAAGAGATGAAAATATTTTCGATAAAGATCTCAATCTATTTTAGTCTTGAAATCTTAATTCATTAAAATAATGATGATAATTTTTCAATCATTACTCTGCATTTATCATTATTCGATAGTTTTTCCAAAATCTGTTGGATAGTTTCATTATCTTTGGCTAGTCGAAATTTCGGTCCAAGGTCATGACAATCAACTTTGTTCAAATGGTCTGCAACATGTCGAACGATACGGTAGAAGATGTCTAAGTTCATGCCAAAATGGATGGCCATTATTCGATTACAAGTGCTGTTCCACTCATCATCGTTAAGATCTTTTTTCAAATCAATTATCTCATTTTCCACATCAGCGAATGCTTGCATTAGATTTGCATAGATTGAATGAATATTGCAAGCATTAAACCAATTGTGATTGATTGATATTGTATCTTCCATGTTGATCACTTGATGCATAAAACCACTGGGAACGAATAATGTTTCACCGGTTTTTTGAATTACTTCGAAACCATCTACTTGTTGGATAATTTCTTGATGATTCGGTAGCGCATACAGATCATGCGGGATGGTTTGGGAGCCGATTAATTCTTTCAATAAAAATACATTATTTGCTGGAATCATTAGCCATTTTTTTGTCCCGACAATATTGGCCGACCAACTGTAAGATCCGAACACATCTATATGAAGAGGAGTGTAGCTATGTTTCGGTCCCATATAGACAAATTTATAATCGTTGATTTTCATATGATCACAATATTGGTTTAAGTAATCTGATTCGAAATAAATGGGCAATTTATAGAATGTCTGATCTTGAGAATCCTGGACTAGATGCCAATCTTTTAAATACAAATTTTGCATGGTCGAACAATCATCCGGTGATTCGTTCGATCTGCTTTTGATGATTTTTTTCCAATAATTTAAAAAATCATCGAATTTCATTGGGTTTTTAGGATTAGAATTAAAATATTTTTCATCACAATCATATACCGGGACTACATAGGAGTCATATTTTCGGCCAAGATGGCCAAAATTGATGGTTGCTTGTTCATGGTTGTTCATGATCCATTCTTGCCGGGCGGGCCAATCACTGGTCAAATTTTGATTGAACAAACAGGCTATATTTTTTTGCATAACATTTTCATAGAAATCTTCATAAGATGGTAGTTCATGCCGATAAATGATATAATGTTGATTAATAATTTCCATTTGTGAAAATCGATTCTGACACACACACACAACTGATCACAATAGAATTTTCCGACGCTATTTTAACCCCAAAACAAGACAAAATATTTGTTTTGGTCCACAAGATGATGATGACAGCTGTGCATGAAAAAATCAAGATTCTTGTGCTTGGTGATTCTGGCGTTGGCAAATCATCTTTAGTGCATTTGATTTGCCATTCAAAATCCATCGACAGCACACAATGGACCATTGGCTGTTCGATTGATGTTAAACTTCATCATTATAAAGAAGGAACCAATCAACAAAAAACATGCTACATTGAATTCTGGGATGTTGGTGGCTCCAGATCGCACAGTATTGCCAAGAAAATATTCTACAATTCATTTCATGGTATCATTCTGGTCCAAGATCTAACCAATAGTAAATCCCAGTTGAATTTGAAGAATTGGCTCGGCCAAGCGCTATGTGGTAACAATGATAAAGAACGATATTATGGTAATAGTTTATCGCAAGCATTGTTTCCAGTATCTAATGATGATGATTTCGAATATGACATTGAATCGTTTGTTGGCCTCAACATACCAGTGTTGATTGTGGCCACTAAGCAAGATTTGGTGCCGGATTATTTTTGTGAAACCAAAACAGAATTAATTGATTCGTTACAATGTGAATCGATTTACTTAAATTGTAGAAATTCTAAAAGTTTAGCTCCAGGCACCACTAATTCTGTTAAATTTAGTCGATTCTTGGATCGTGTTTGTGATAAAAAATTTCATTCTTATACATTACCCAACCAAGATAAATGTTTACATCAAAGACAAAGCTTTTATGCTTCAAATAAAATGAATTAAATCAAAAAATTTTTATGATTTTTTTACCTTTGGTATTTTCATCTGAAAACAAAACACATCAGGTTGAAATAGAATTTGAATTGTCAACATGTTTAGCTTTTTGACGGTATCCTAAATCAAACAAAACAAAACAAAAAATATAAATTTTCAAAATGAATGACTTACCAGCCAGTTTACTCGAAGAACTAGATAGTAAGTTTGATTTATTTTTGAATGAAATCATTATTTTGATGCACCAATTTTCATTCCAAGAAAAACTAATCGTTTTGCTTCGCGATGGGCGAACTTTGATCGGATATTTGCGTAGCATCGATCAGTTTTGTAAGTTTTGCGTCTTGAATTTGTACCAATCATTGTTTAAAACACTTGATTTTTTTAGCAAATTTGTTGCTCCATCAAACCATTGAAAGGATCTATGTTCAAAATCTATATGGTGATATTCCACGAGGAATATTCTTGATTCGCGGAGAGAATGTTGCATTATGTGGGGAAATCGTAAGTTTTCAGCTCTACTCTGCTGACAATCAGTAACCTTTGGATGTTTGAATCTTGCAGGATGATCAGAAAGAAATAAACTGTCAGCTGAAACAAGTTCCGATTGAAGAAATACTAGAATTACAACAAAATGAGATTGAAGAAAAACAACGTAAAGATAAGATCAAACTGAAGATTCTCAAAGAAAAAGGATTCTACTTGAATCTGGAATCCATCAATGATGATCAAATTTAAAAATGAGCGTTTTTTATATGATTATAAAACAATATCACAATACATTCAATAAAAATAACAGGATATGTACAAAACATATGAAGAATTTAATTGGCACAAAACAGATCATATTTGAGTAATTCATCTGTTTCTGGTCGATCTTTTGGTGATTCGGCCAATAGTTTTTCAATGATCGTTTTCTGGCAAATAATAAAACATTTTCAATATTTGTTCACTAAAATAATTAAAATTTTTTACCCCTTTTAAGTATTTTCTCAGCAAAATATCCGAGAATCTTTGCTTTCTTGCATTCTGTAATTGTTGTATTCTTTCTGATTCAGTTTTGAATGGTATCAGCAATTCATAGAGAATGATGCCCATCGAATAAATATCCACTTTGTGATCATATGGTTGATTTTTGATCTAATTTAAACGTTTTACAAATACCATAAAATTTTTTAATTTAAATTTTTGAATTCTCACCTGTTCAGGGCTCATATAAAGCTTAGTTCCAACAAAATTTGTGTGATTGGAATTTTTATTATCATCAAGCGATGTAGATTCTTGGTGATCATGGCAGGAGTTATCTTTTGTGACCAATCCAAAATCTCCAATTTTGATTAAACCATCCTTGGAAAAGAATATGTTGGATGGCTGCAAGAATATTCCAAAAAAAACTTTAGAATGAATAAACAATGAAAATTTGCGATGTTGAATAACCTTTAAATCACGATGAATCAAATTATGAGAATGTACGTAATTAACTCCTTTAAGTATTTGAACAAACATTTTGGTTATTAAAGGAATGTCACGTTCAAAGTTATTGAAAAGCCAATCTTTCAATGTTTCTTTTTGGCAGAGTTGCATCTGAATGTAAATAAAGGCTTTCGGTTTTGGAGGGAAATTTTCCGGCTGATTGTTAGCTGTTTTCAACTTGACATCTTCACTTTCAATGTTGGTGTTTTCGAGTCTGATTTTGTTTGATTTTTCTCTCTGTGCATTGTTGTCTGAGTTTTCTTCGAAAACTATCTCCAGAGAATCATCATCTTCATTACTAGCGAAACTTGTAACTTGTTTCATCACTTTTGGTTGACTTTTGGAAACAAACGATGTTTCGTTAAAAGTCGATGTTGTATCATAGTTTTTCAGTTGATCTTGTTTTTCTTGCCACCCGATCGGAGGTTCCTCAACCCAAGCATTATAATAACGGACAATATTGACATGATCCAAGTGGGACAATGCACGAATTTCTCTGGTAAATTTTACACGTTTCTCTTCATTGGCTGGTATACGTATCCGTTTCACTGCATAATGGCTTTCATCTATTTTATGTTTGGCTTCAAAAACTCTTCCAAAACCACCCTTGCCCAGCAAACTCAATGGTTCGAAATCTTCCAAAAAACGAGAATTAAAATTCGAAGGATTCTCTGGCTCTGGTAACAACACTAAACTACTTTTATAAATGCCAAATTTTTTGCGTTTGGGTGGTGCATCATATTGATCATTTTCTGAAACACTGTTTCTTATTTCTGGATTTCCCAAACACGAATCATTGGAACATGGTAATGATTCCTTTGGGATAACATTTTTGACCCATTTTTTAACCAGACACCATAAGGTATTGATTGCTGCACTGAAAATCAAACACAAACAAAGTATCTCCTTCCAGTAGTATGTTATCGAGATGTAGACATATTCGGTAATGTAAACATAAATGGTTTCAGAAGGATATTCAGCGACGATATCTGTTGAAGAGCATTCTTCTGTTTGCTGATGTGCCACATTATTGTTGTATTGAAAAACCAGGAAACCAGTTGCATTGTTGTTGACATTATTTTTCAAAAATGAAAACCTCCCATCGCTGACCACCAGTTGTGTATTATTCGCTTGCTTTTGAGCATCCAAATGTCCGGGTTCTAATGGTATGAAATCTTGTTGTTGTTGATTTTTAAAATCTTTATCATCATTATATTGAACCAATTCGTTTTCATTTGATGAGGTTTGAATATAGAGATGATTGTTGAATGAACCCAAGTAAAGGTACGATGATTGTTCAACATGCTTTGGTATAAATGCTTCAAAACTATTGATGTCCGGATCGAAAAGATCAATCTTCACCAGGTCTGTGTTGATCAAATGCCACATGTTGACGATTGGTGAGTCCAAAGTTAAATTCCAAGTATTATAGATTTCGCTTTGCAATGAATCATTGGTGAAATGAACCAAAGTTTTTATTTGGCCCGTGGGCAACATCACTTTGAATCTGATTGAATATGGTGATTCATCATATGAATGACATTCTTGATTGAAAACTTGTACCACCTGTGGATCATCAACAACAAAATGCCATTCTTCTTGGCCAGTCATCGTGTTGATGGCACGAACTGATTGAGAATTTTTCCTCAACAAAACCATATCTCCAACTGTTGAGCAATTCTCTTCGGAGCAACCAGCATGGCCACAATTATAAATCAAATCACCGCTATTCAAGTTCAGTCCCATTAGTTTGCTCTCCTGTCCACCAACCAGCAGAATGTTTTCATTGAACTTCAAAGAACTTTTGAGCAATTTTTCCGCCGAAAATTCCGTTTTTTCAATTTTGTCACCTTCATAGACATAAAGATTTCCATCAAGTGATGGTAAAATTTGGACCAGTTCACCATTTCCATTTTGAATTTTCATATAATTTCCGATGGTGGATGAAATCAATGGATTTGATTGAATCTCTCTGGTCCATTTGATCTTCCCTTGAATGGCATCAATAATATTGATCTTTCCATTCAAAGTGATGACTATAAAATAATTCCTAAAACACCCAAGTTTGGAAATCAAGATTGGATTGGATAATACAACAAAAGCTACTAAAGCTTACTTTGAGTTATGGAATTCATCATCAGAGTCGGTAAAAAAGTTGCCACCGATTGCGGACAAATCGTCTGTACAACCATTATTTGTGGAAGAAAACGAGCAAATAATACTACTACAAATCACCAAAACACTTATTAGAATTTTGTTTAAAATTGGGACCCAATTCATTGTTTAAAAACCAGAAAAATGATCATTTTTCTAAAATTAATGGCCCTTTTTCTAGAAAACGTAAACACAACGTCATGAATTCCAAAAAAAAACAATTCCATAATGCTCTGTTCAAATAGAACGGGTCGAAATTTCAACACTCGTCAGTTGGTGACGATGATGATCAATTTTGAGACATTATCAAAGGTGGATCTAATTTATATTCATCCAAAAAGTTAATTTTTCATCACATGATTAAAAATACTAGATGGGTGATCAAAATTCACACAGCTATCGATGATTGACTGAAAGTTTGTGACATCAAAATATGTGCTCATTCAATGTGATTTAAAAAATGGAAGACTCAAGAAGAAGTTGTAAGATGTTTTGGAAAATTGATATTGTTTGATTTTAAGAGATAATTTTGACCTAATTTTTGGGCACTTTTTTCAGCCCAAGCCTCTTTGAAGGTTCAATTTGCTGATGATGTCGAAATTTCTGACCATAATTCCGAAATTCATGTGCAGGTGCAAAATCAAATTGTTGTCAAAGTACAACTGGGTTTTTTGCAAGTAAGAAAATTTCATCACATTGAAAGCTTTGATTAATTTGCAAATTTTCGTGGTCGCCTTGAATAAAAATTTCCAGATAGATCATAAGTATGAAATAACATTTTCTTTTGAATCACCGGAGCCTTTGGAAAATGTCTTCACGCTTGAAGATCATTCCACGTGTAATGTTGATATTGTTGAGCTCAAATTACATGAAAACAATCATCCAAACAATCAAAAAAGCTTCACACACGAGGTGAAAGTTCATTTGTTAGCCAAAACGGAAAAGTATTTAACTGAAACTATCTCGCTACAAACGGACGAATCAAAAGTATTGACATTCAAATTCAATGCAATGGTTTTGGGTAAAGATAAAGGAACACCATTCCTTAAAAACGGGATCAAATGCATTGGATTCGTTATGGACGACGTTAATGCTGTCGATGAAGATCAATAAGCATCATAGGCCAAAAAACAACTAATCGACGGTAGCTTAAATACCTTGATGGTTTTAGGACATAAACACATCAATTAACAAATTTTTTTAAAAACTGTTTAGAAAAAAGTGATAAAATAAAAATTATTCATAATGCAAATACAAATGCGAATCAACCAATCTTTCCAAACATAAAATATCCTTCCAATGTGCCAAATTATCAAATAATTAATGTTGTAAAACAATGATATTTTTTTTAAAAAAATCGAATCATTAATAAAATTTCAAAAATACTCAGCTATTTTCCGTTTCGGAAGTTGTTGCGGATGCTTTGATTCTAGAAGAACGAGTAACAGGTTTATTCAATGATATGTCTTCAATCACCACTTTTCTTTTTCGTTTTGTCTTCCTCAATGTTTTTTTAGGTTTCTCTGCTCCGGTAGCGGCGGCATCATCATCATCTTCATTATTATTATACGGATCTGGATGATAAGTTGGATCTTCATTTTCCGTGTCCATTGGTTCGTCGATCAAAGGCAGACCGTCGTTGTTGTCCAATAAGCTTAGGCAAAGATTCTTATCAGGATCTTTATTATTGCCTGTTAATATCATGGAAGACGACCTATATTGGTCGTGGATGTAGTGGATTGCTGCCATGTGACCCTTTTAGACAGAAGAATTAGCGCGACAAAGTTTAAAAAACATCATTGCTAACTGACTTTGGTTAGAGACACCAATAATAAACGATTAAGATGAAATGAACATTTGTTCCATACAGTCCACATTGCATCAATACTGAATTGTTTAATGTTATCAATATATTCATCTATTAACTAACGATACCAAAAAAGCCCATTATCATTTTATTTGGTTATAAAAAATCATGCATACTTGTTCATGTTGTTCTAGTTTTTTATTAACGAAATTCTCGTATAATATTCTGGCACCATTGCCATAAGGAGAAATGAGCCAAAATATGAATATTATCTTGCTTTCATAATAGAACGGAAGCCTGAAATAAAAATTGATTAATGATTGATTGAAAACATTTTTCGTAAAAAAAATAATGGTGATAGCATACCAGAAACCGAGAAAGATGTCAAGAAATCCTTCGAAAAAGGAATATATTGAAAATACAATCCAATACATGATCATTCGGACCTGGTGATGCGGATATGGTTACGAATCCAAAAGGGGTTAATAGAGAGATACGGAGATTGAGAAAAGTGACTTACGCATTCTTTTTCATCTCTTTGCTTCAATGCCTTGTAGGAAAGATATGTTGGATAAAGACTACCGATGATGAGCCTGTAAATCATATAGAGATGTTTAGCCAAGCAAGGAATACAAGCAGATAAAAATATCAATAGATAGGCCACATTTCCAAGTGTCAATAGGATTGAATCTTTTCGAATCAATGGCATATATGTAATCGGAATAAATATCGTTCGCGAAGGAGGGATCGCTTCAAGCTTAAAACACAAGTAAATTGCAACAGATGCAACAGATACAACAGACACACCGAAATCCTGGTTAATGGCATCGGAAACACAAAATTCTGTGTGAAAAAAATAAGTTGGTCGAGTGCGATGTTCTCTCTCCCTCTCACTTAAACTAACACAATGTTTTCGGGTTTGAAAAGATTTCCTGAAAAAATCATAAAAAACAAACAAATCTAAATTCTTGAGAACATCACCGAGATGTTGATGGTTCATGGTAGTTTGCTGCTATCATGAATCACGCAAAGACTGTAAAGCTAATTATAGCCAACAACAAGTCTTTGGATAAAAGCAAGAGTTAGAAAGAGGCAAACAAGACGACCGGGTAATAATTCGGAGAAACCATGCAATGATGATAACTAACTTTAACCAATCAAAAATCATCTTGAATAACATCGTAACATCCAATGGTGGTAATCGTCGTGTTATATAGCAATCGAATATCTTCTTGTTGTTGGCAATCTTCTGGTTGGTTTGTTAACGTGGGGGCCGTACCAGTCTTTTTCTTTGTTTGTCTTGCTACTTGGAAACCCGCCCGATGAAACGATGATTTTTTTTGGCGTTTTATTTCTGTATTTATCCTCTGCATCAGAATGGTAAAAGAAGAAAAAGGGAGAACAAACAATCATTGAAGCAGAATGATTAAATCATGATTGAATATAATAAATTGCTGTCGAAGGTCTTTTTTCCCCCTCCCCGACTCAACTTGTGTAGGCAGCATTGAAGGGATATACATCAAAAACATCAATACCACAAATGTTGGTGTTTAGCCTGAATGACAATGCGAATAAACATCGTAGCTATTGAATGTTTACCAGAATGCCAGATTCAGAATCCCAATCCAACGACGTTTGAGAATAAATTAGGCGCAAAAACACACACACACACACATACACAAGCAGATTGGCAAGGTTGTTATTGGCAACGGCAGAAATGTTTATTGATCAAACACAAAAAAAAATCCATTGAAACAACCGTAGCCAAAATGTGGTCCCTCTCTGGCTTGACGCTTGAATCAAATGAATGGTGGATCACATGTGTTGATTCAGAAGCGATTGGGTAATTCTTGGTTATTCCCAGGATAACTAGAATTTCAACCGTTAGATGGCAGTCAAACTAAGGAATTTGAAATTCTCCCGGATCAACGTCTCCGGCGAAGTATTGCGTGCGTGTGGCCATCATCAATATTTTTCAATAGCGATAATTCATGTTATGATCATCTTTCTATTGCGGCAATTTGTTGGATAACAAGTATGTGTGGGGGGAAGAGAGCGAGAGAAGGGATGAGAACGTATAGTTTTCCAAAAGTCAAGGATCATCAGCACAAAACTAGCCTAGCTTGAGGATCGTCAGAGCAGATCTCGAGGATTCCTCACCCATGACCTCACCACCACCACCACCACCATCATCATCATCATCATCATCATTATTTTAATCATCGGGTTTCGCTACTTTTTGGTTAATTCATTTCCTCCATCGCTTCAAACAGGGGTTCTCAAACTTTTACGTTCATCCTGAACACCGCAAAGAGCAACAAGTTGCAATAGACAAATTGAATCAAATTTTAACCGAGAGAGGGAGTAAGCTAAGAAACAATTTGAAATACCAATTTAGGGGATTTAGGATTGAAATTAATAAATTCTTAGGTGATTGATTAATTGACATTGCATGATGTTCGGAAACCTAGGTAAACATACTCTCAAACGGGCACTCAGCCATGGCAAAAAATCACATCGGTTCATGAGGCACGGGTTGGGCATCCCTGACTTGATGCGAAAGAGAGAACTTGTTAATTAGAGCTTTAACCTTTTATCCAAATAAAGCCAAAATCACAGTTATACGAGAAAGAGAGCGAGAGAGAGAGAGAGAGAGGATACTATGTTTGAATGAATGTTCCTTGCTATGGTCGCGGCGGCAGCGGATCAAAAACAAAGCAATGGAAGGCATACAACCGGCTTTAAAAAGCGCTTGAAGCATCCCGAAACGGTGCTGGTCGATGCTCGATGTTGTTCGGCTGATTTATGAAACTCAAGTAAAGTGGCGCGTATTCGCCACAGCCAAAAACAGAAACACACACACGCAAAAAAAACAGTGACCACCACCATCATCATCATCACAATCATCAAAGCTGCTTCGAAGAAGAAGAAGAAGAAGAAGAACATCGACAAGTTGTAGTATTTGTACACATTTTTTTACAAGGTTTACATGGCCAGAAAACATACACATTCAAATGGTGGACGACGAACGCACAAGGTGAAGGAATGCCAGACCTGTAAAACTTGTTGCAATGTGTTCGTGTGTATTGGTCTGACAGATTGGTGGATTGACTGCGTGCGTGTGTTACCTCGAAGTTACCTGAAGCAGAAGCAGCCTTAACATTGTACATTGTACACACGGCGTTGATGGATTGTTTTTTTCCTAGCTTAGCCTTTCTGATCAAGAATAGCCCTTTTTCTTGATGGTTCAGTGATATTGAATTCTCTTCATGGCCAATCTTACCAATTGGATCGATTCGATAGATGAAACCGTTTGATCCCCCAACACCACAAATGTGTCTTGCTCCAGAACAACAATCTTCGATGTTCGCATTAACACATTCGAAGCAAAAGACCGCCTTTTTTTCGTGTTGTGTTGTTTTTTTCAAAATATCATTATATCCGAAAGCATGAAATTTGATGAAATGGATCCATCAAAAAAACCACCTTCGTCGATCTTTGATCCATCCACCAAAACAACATCTTTCACCAATTCTACTGAAAATCTATGCACGGATATACAATTGAAAGTATTCACCAATTGGATCAATGAACAATTAAAATCATCCGGTTTGTTTGTGGAGGATTTGCAAAAAGATTTTGCAAATGGATTGAAACTGATTGCCTTGGTGGAATGTTTGCAGAAAAGACAACTAAAAAAGGTCAACAATCCCAACAATCAACATCAATCCATCGAGAATGTCCAGATCGCTTTGAACGCGATCGCTTCAGATCATATACGTTTGGTGAACATCGGTAAGTGGCGGATGAAGTGATTGGATTTAAATCTTTATACAATTATTACATCCTATTTCCAGGCAGCACAGACATCGTATCGGGAAATCTGAAATTAATACACGCTTTACTATGGCAACTGATCACACGATATCAATTGGGAAAGGCAACAACCCCGCCAAAAAAACTTATGCTATCCTGGTTGGAGGCCGCCTTGCCCGAGTTTAAGATCACCAATTTCACCAAAGGTATCCAAAAACATTCTTTCCGGAATCCAGATTCTTGGCGCCAAGAATTTTAGGGAATTCAGTGATTCTTATTCCGGGTTTTTTCGGACTAGATTGGAACAATGGAATTGCTTTGGCAGCATTGCTGGATTTTTGCAAGCCCGGAATCTTTCCCGATTGGAATCAATTGAATCCTAAACAAAGCTTGGAGAATTGTGATAAAGCAATGACCATCGCTAAAACAGAATTTAACATTCCAATGATCATGACACCGGAAGATCTAAGCAATCCTAATTTGGATGAAAAATCCGCGCTAACTTATCTTTCATATTTCATGAAAGAGAATGGCCCCGGTTATAATCTAATCATGGATTGGCTTCGAAAAACCCTTCCGAATAAAGAAATGGTTGACAATTTGACGGCAAGTCTTTTTTAGAATCATTAGAATTTTCGTGTCCATAACTATTCCTTTGCTTCAGACCGATTGGAACAGTGGCATTGCATTCTGTCATCTTTTACAAGAATTGGGAGCCAACATTGGCAATGTTAGCAATTTGAATTCTGATGAAAAATTCTGGGAGAATAATTGGTCTTTAGGTTAGGGCAGAAATGGGTGATTTTCTGATCTTTCAATATTGTTTCCAATCATTTTGTTCACCATTGTAGCGTTCGAAGGCAGCCGACAATTAGGTGTGGATGCAACGAATCAATTGAAAGCCAAACATTTTACCGATCCAAACATTGAATACATCAGTGTTATGGTTTTTCTCACAAAACTGATTCAAACATCTAGGAAAAAAGACCTGTTGAGGATAATCGGCGTTAACTTGAACAATGTTTTCGTTCAAAAAGAAGCGCTGTTCAATATCGAAATCCTAAGCGATAATATTGAATTGGAATGTGTCCGTTCGGAAGTGCATTCTCCATCCAACAAATTGGTTACCTCAGAAATCACAGTCAACAAGTATGGTGGCAACGGTAAATTTACCGCCACCGAACCAGGCTTGCATGAATTGAAGATATTCCACAAAGATCAACTAGCTGCCAAACCATTGATGATCAAGGTGCATCCAGATTTGACCAATGTCATCTTTTCCGGTATCGAACCTTGTTCAGTTGGATCGTTAGTCGAAGTTGTGGTAAGTTCTGTGAATCCATTCGATCCGTTAGAAAAGTTTTTTCATACATATTTCTTGTTGAATCAAGATCAATTCTAATGGTGCCGGATCATCGGATGTCAAAGTGGTGGCATTATCATCAACCAAAAGAGAGCTCGATTGTGAATTGATCGAAAAAGACAATTCTATCATCGCTAATTTCATACCGGATGAGATCGGTGAATGGCGTATAGCGATCACCTATTCCGGTGAGCACATCAATGGTAGCCCGTTCCCATGTTTGGTTTATGATAGCAACAATGTCAAAATCAATTACCACAATCAATCATTCATTGGTGAACCAACATTTTTCTCTGTGGACACTCGACGAGCTGGTTGGGGAAAGTTGAACATCAAAGCAACAAGTCCCTCCAATCAAACCGTTCAGGTTGAAATAGATGAACGTGGAAACGGAATCTACAATATATCCTTCAAACCGGATTCTCTAGGAAAGTATCTAGTCCAAGTTACTTTCAACCAACAGGATGTGCCAGATTCTCCTTTGGAAATCAATGTGAATCCCAAGTCGACCACTGAGCCATTGCATCAGTTGATGCAAAAAACTACTTTAGAATCTGGCAGAATCCAGAATCATTCCCAAGAATCATCATCTAATTTGAGAAAACAACAATCTCATCTGAATGATCATTCTCAAAATGAAATGGTCGAGAATAAAGTGTTTGAAATCCATTCTGGCCGAACGGCTCAATTGGAAATCAATAATCTAAGCGATTCCACATCTTTAACATATTTTGTCAAAGGTTAGTAGGCAGGATTGCTACAATTACCGGTCGAAGCAGATGATTATGATGTTGATGTTCCAGATCCTCAACAAAAAGAATTACCGGCAAGTTTGAGAAAAACCGCGCCCGGATCCTACAAGCTGGAATTCAAGCCAATCCTGGTGGGCAGTCATACAGTTTTCCTGGATTTAAACCACCAACCAATCAAGGGCAGTCCGTTTATTTGGAATGTGTACGATTCAAGTAAAGTTAATGTTTTGTTACCAAACATCGATTCATTAAGTGGACCGAACGTTCATTTCGAAGTGGACACATTGAATGCTGGTTTTGGGAACATTGAAGTATTAATCAATAATGGTTCTGTACCTTGTACTATGAAACCATTGAACAAGACCAGATATTTGGTTGCTTTCAAACCAAAATCATCAACTTCTTTGGTTGATATTAGATTCAATGGTGAAACAATACCCAATTCACCGTTCCGTCTTGAACATGCTTCCACTCCATTGAGCACCAACGGACAACATGAAGAAAAGGTTAATGGATTTTTTAATATTGATCCGATCGAAAATTTCAAAGTCAACCACACTACTTCCTTTCCGATAAATGTGAAAAATCTAAAAATCAATCGAGAAAACCTGATGGTTTCCATAACGAATCAATCGAATCCAACCATGGCTATCAATGCCCGAATCGTGGAAGAGCCTAATGGTCTATTTAGGGTTTTGTTCGCCGTACCGGAAGTGGGAAATTATCAGGCCCAAATATTCTACAAAGAAACATTGATCCATTCTTTTCTGGCTAAAGCTTATGATATTTCCAAAATATCAATTAGTGATATACCAAAAAAAGTGATTGTAGGCCAAAAGTGCAACATTCAAGGTAAGTTTGAACAATTGGTATTTGGATCATTTCTAGTTTTCAACTACTTCCTACCATCAAGTGGATGCTTCGAGTGCCGGAGAAGGCCAATTGGAGATTGCGGTCAATGATGGTGAAGTTCCCAATCAAGTACAAGTGTTGGGTAATGGAAAATGTTTGATCAGTTTTAAGCCAGAATTGCCAATCCACCATGTTGTAGATATTAAATTCAACAATGAAAATATCATCGGTTGTCCATTTGTTTGTGAAGTGGACGAGTTTCCTGATCTGAAATTTGATTTATCAACAATCGAATTGGTACAGGTCGGATTTCCGGTACGTTTCAATATTGAAAGTAGCCACGTGTTGGAGAAGAAAAATTTCACCATAAATGTCCAATCACCAAGCCATAAATCGGTACCGGTGAACATGACCCATGGTACAATGGTGTTTTGTGAATTTGTACCGATCGAAGTGGGCCCGTATGCGATCAATTTTGATTATTGTTCTAAACTAGTCTTTGATCAACCATTCATAATCAAGAGTTTTGATCCGACCAAAGTTATCGTCAGCGCACCGGCAAATGGCTGCGTGGGTAAAGCGGTCCAGTTCATTGTGGATGCCATCTATGCTGGAGAAGGTTTGTTTGATCGGACCTGTTCAAATCGAATTAGAATTGTGTTGTTAATTTTGTTCAAACGTCGATTTGTACAGGAAATCTGGAAATATCAGTGGTGACCAATGAGAAAAATGTTCCAACACAAGTGCAACCAATTGGTGGGGCCAAATTTGGTGTTAGCTTTACGCCAACACAGGCCAATGATCATATTGTTTCCATAACATTCAACAATATCGCTGTCAATGGTAATATCAAGCAAGGATTTAATCACCATATCACATTATATTATATTCAATTCTCTTCTTCTTCAAGGAAATCCATTTTTGGTAAACGTTTTGCCCAGCACCGATAAGCCAATCGTAACTGGATCGGCTCTGTATTTCCATCCTGTGAACCAAATTGCCCGTCTTACCATACATAATGTGGATTCAGAAAATGATATCATAGCCAAAGTACAAGGTAAAATAAAAAGAAGATCTCTTTTTGTTAAGTCCATTCTTTTGATGATGATTCTCTCCCACTACCATAATAGATGGAAGCAATCAAGTGGTTTCGGCCAACATTATCAAAGATTTACCAAATCAATGCATACATCTTGAGTTTATGCCCAAAATGCCAGGTAAATTGTGTATTGATTGAAGCCACAAACTGAAAAAAAGGCTGACTTTTCTTTGTTTCCTGTGTGCAGGTGAATACAAGGTTCAACTTAAATACAAAGGAAGCCACATACAAGGATCACCATTTACGACTAAAATCTATGACATAAAAAAGATCAAAGTCAAGGATATTCCCGAAGAGACTTGCCTGGGCAAAATGGTCACCTTTTTGGGTATTCTGCTTTTCTCTCATTTTAAATGAATAATCCTGATTCAATTATTGTATGATTTATTCTGTGTAGTTGAGGCCACCAATGCTGGGCCAGGTAACTTGGAGGTGATCGTCAATAATGGAAAAGTACCGTCCACACCAAAATCATTGGGACCTAGTTTATATGCAATTTCGTTTGTACCCACCGAACCGGAAGTTCACATTATAGAGATCAAATTCAATGGGATAAATGTAGACAATTCACCGTTTCGTTGTAAAATATTAGACAATGAAAAAGTAATGTTTCAACCATTGGAAAAAGTTGCTGTGAACAAAGTTTCGCAGATATCTTTGGACACCAATGGTGGCCTTTTAACAGAGAGTTCCATAGTCATTCTAAGTCCAACACATCAAACCTTGCAGCCAATATTGCTTGGTGATCATTTGAATGGTTACCAAATTCAATTCAGCCCAGTCGAGGTTGGTGATCATGCCATTGATATCAAGATTGGCGGAAATTCGATTCCTGGTTGTCCATTCTTGGTGAAAGTTTACGATGCGAAAAAAGTAAAAGTTACCGACATTAAAAATGGTTTTGTCGGGAAGCCAATCTATTTTACGATCGATGCCAGCACGGCAGGTGCTGGTAACCTGGAGATAATAGTCTCTTCTAATGGTAGAAATGTTCCAAATTATGTCCAATCAGAGGGAAACGCCAAATTCCGGGTGAATTTCAAACCAACCGAAGCGACCTTGCATATAATTAGCTGTAAATTCAATGGTGAAGCTGTTCCCGGAAGTCCCTTCTCTGTGCAAGTTTTCGAAGCAAACAATCCACTAGGGACATTGTTCGCCGATTCTTCCCTAAAAAACGTCTCGTTGAATAAAGGAGCCGAATTCAAAATTGAAAACCCGAAGAATGAATTCAAACAATGCCAAGTCATAATAACAAGTATGGTCGAGGATATTATTTGTTCTGAATTAAATTTAGTTTTGTTCTCTCTCATCTCATCTTTTTAGCTCCAAGCAAAAAGAATCTCAGCCCCATGATTGAAAAACTACCTGGCCATTTTAATGTTCGCTTCAAACCGACGGAAATCGGGCCACATCAAATGGTGATCAGCGTGGACGGACTACCAATACCTGGCTGTCCGTTTATCACAAACGTTTACGATGTGAACAAGATCAAAGTTGGCCAACTGACCAAATGTATTGTTGGCAAGCCATATACATTCCAAGTGGATGCTTCGCAAGCTGGTGAAGGTACATTAGAATTGGTGATATCCACCCACAATAGCTCGGTTAGAGCGGAGGTTTTGATGAAAAGTCGTGGGCTATATGATGTAACATTCATTCCACAAGATTGTGTGCCACACTTTCTAAACATGACCTTCAATGATGAAAATGTTCCTGGTAGTCCATTCAATATCGAAGTGATCAATCCAACATCGGCCAACAACATCCTTACAATGACCGAAGATAAAAGAATTTTGACCGGACGAGCCAATCAATTGAATGTGGTTAACTTCCGGGCATCCTCGGCCAATCTTCGCGCAAGCATCACTGGCCCCAATAAGAGTAAAACATCTGGATCATTGGTAAAACAAGAGGATAATAATTATAAACTAGAATATTTTCCCAAAACGGTTGGCCGATATAAGATTGAAATATTTGAAAATGAAAAAAGCCTTTGGAATCAACCATTGTTGATCGAAGTGGTTGATCCAAATCAGATCCAAATAACCATACCTACCAGTTGTCTGCAAGGCAAAGAATGTCAATTCAATGTGGACACATCGAAGGCCGGAGATGGTGAATTGTCGGTGAAAATTTCCAACGATGAACAAGAAGAATTTCCATATCGTACCAAAGAAATCGGACCAAAATTGTATAGTTACGTGTTCACTCCGGAAACCTCGATTGATCATCAAATCGAGGTATTGTACAGTAAATATCCGGTCAATGGTTCACCGTTTGTGGTCAAAGTTCAAGCACATCTTGAATCGATCATAATCTATGGTGAAGGACTTAAATCGGCTCATTGTAATGAGAAGGCCATATTCTTCATCGAAAGCGAAGAATTGTCTGCTAATGATTTCGATATAATCGTAACCGAACCGAATCGTTCTCCATTACCGGTCAAATGTTATCAGCAAAAGAATGGCTGCCTTTTGGTAGAGTGGATACCGAAAAAGATCGGCTCGCATGTGGTGGAAGTGTTCCACGGTGATAAACCAGTTATTGGTTCACCATTCACCTGCGAAGTATTTGACGCATCCAAAGTTAAAATCGAACCGATCGAATCCTCGAGCTTTGTGATTAACAAAAAAATCAATCTTTTACGTAAGTATATGGTAATCCATCTTTGGACGATAATTTTCCAAAACCGCCCATCATTTATCATGAACCAGTTAACAGAAAAAATGCTGGCTACGCTGAATTGGACGTCACAGTGACCAGTCCACTAGGCCGTCACTTACCAATAGAAGTGAAAGGCATGCCGAATGGCGAAGGTGAATTGATTGAATTTGTGCCAACCGTTCCGGGAAAATACAAAATAGCCATAACTTATGGTAATGTTGAAATACCGGATAGTCCGATCACATTTTTTGCCCAGGAAAGCATCCTGCCAAAAGTTTCCGGTGATGGACTAACACGTGGTTTAATCAACGAACCATGTTCATTCATAATTGATGCCAAAGATATTTATGGATCGCCGGAGATCAAAATCGATGGTAAGTTCGAAAGCCCTTCTGTTCTCTGATTGATCATAATAGACCATTGGATTCTTGGTTAGGACCCGAAAGCGAAACATCGTTTTCCATTGAAAAATGCAACGATGTTTATAAGATCACTTACATACCACTGGAGATAGGCATATTCGACATAAAGGTCCTATGGAATGGACAAGAGATACCAGGTATAAATACTATTTAAATTATTGTTTGGGTAACAATGATTATTGTTCGCAAAATGATCGGGGCTGATCATCATTATCATCTCGGTTTCATTCTTTTCTTTCTCTCTCCGAATCAAACAGAGAGCCCATTCCATCCGCACATTGTCAATATTGAAAAGGTTCGGGTGATCGGTGGCTGGGAAAACATCTTGGACAATCAAAACAGATTAAATCTCAGCCTCGGTGAGGAGAAACGTTTGATTTTCGACATGAACGAAGCTGGAACAGGTTTGTTTAACTAAACAACAATTGAAAATTATCAATAATAACCATTGTGGTTTTGAGATGAAAATCACTCGGGGATAATGATGATCCTCCGGGTATTTTTTTTTGGCACCAAATTTTTCAAATTATGATGATCGCCATCATTATCATAATCATTGTTATATCCACATTATTTTTATTCTTCTTTCTTGCATTTTTTTTCTCGATTTTCGGCAGGAAAAATGAACGCCAAAGTTAAACACAATAATATTGTTGAAGATGTACCATTAGAACAAACTGGCTCCTATAAATATAAACTGACCTTCAAGCCAAAAACCTATGGTAATGTTATATGATAATATCGTCTAAATTCAGAACAAATTTCTTGTTTGTTTGTTGCTTCTGTCGTTGTTGTGCGTGTCCGAGAATGGCCAAAAAAGCTCTCACTTCATTATGAAATTCACACAACAACAGCAACGACGGCGATGTTTTTTCTTGCTTTTCTTGAAATTTTCGAAAAAAATAACTTTGATTTTTTCTCCTCCATCCATCGCTTGACGCCGTGAACCAGGCGAATATGATATCTACGTTTATTTTGAAAATTTCCTTCTACCGAAAATGCCCATACACGCCGTGGTGAGCGAGAATAGTCCCGAAGGAGCAACGGTTGTGCTCCGCGGACATGGTTTGGCTGGGGCCCGTGTCGGAGAGGAAGCCGAGATCATCATCGATGGAAAGGATGCTGGTGATGGTGAACCAGATGTCAGTTTGACTGGCGTTAAATCCGATATCAAAGTTAAGATTGTTTCGCTCGGCCCTCGATTATTCAAAGCATTGTATGAACCGAGAATTGCAGGTAAGCATTAACGCGGGACTTTTTTTCGAAAACATTTATCAATGATATATCGATGATTTCGTCCATCTTCAATTTCCTATTTTCCTATAACTTCTCCTTACAACCCTGAACTATTTTCCAGGAACGTATCTTTTGAATGTGCTTTGGAACCAGAAACAAGTCAAAGGGTGCCCTTTGAAAGTTCCAATATTGCCCAGTTGTGATGCAAAAAGAGTCATCTGCACTGGAGACGGGCTCAAAGGTGGAACGATCGGTAGAGAAATGAAAGCATTCATTGATACTAGACGTGCAGGACCAGGAGAATTGAGTGCCCAATGTGTCGGACCAAACAAGGCGGCTATTTGTGAGCTGTATGATCAAAATGATGGAACATTCACTTTGCTCATACATCCACAGGAAGGTGGTAAACATACTTTAACGATCAAATATGGAGGACAACATATAATCGGTAAGATGCGGAAAATTTTGTTGATCAATTTTCGTAAGGTTTACCTTGTCTGCTAGGTTCGCCATTCTTGATGCGAGTTTATTCTGCACCGGATGCTTCCAAAGTCAAAGTTGCTGGCCCAGGAATCGAGCACGGAGTGTTGCCAATCTATCAAAGCCATTTTATGTGTGATACTAAAGGAGCTGGAGCCGGCCAACTTACTGTTCGTATCCGTGGACCAAAAGGTAACCAAAGAGGGAAATTAATGACCAGAATCAGACTAATGAACTTTGGGAATTTTTTCGCAGGAGCTTTCAAAGTTGAAATGCATAGAGAAACGCAAAAAGATCGTACAATTTATTGCAAATATGATCCAACTGAACCAGGAGATTACAGGATCGAGGTCAAATGGGCTGGTGAACATGTTCCTGGTTCGCCTTTCTTTGTTATGATATTCGATACACAGGAGGAATTGAATAGATTCTTACGAAATGGTTATAATAATTCAATGATTTCATTGCCACCACTGAATGCTATCGAAAGAATGACCGGACCTAATTATTCAGAAGAATGGAAACAAATCTCTTGGAAAGGTTTCACTGCTGATCTATGAGCAAGGTTTTGCTGCTGATTTTTTTCTTTTTCTTGATGATTTGATGGCTTGCTGCTGATCAAATTCTATTTTCAAGATTTTTTTCAATTTGTTAACTTTTGGAAATCTATACGCTTTGTCATTATTATTTTAGCATTTCATATTCCCCGCCTCTATTATTCTAGTTTTTTTATTCATCTATTTATTTTCGCATCACATCCTGGTTTTTTTTAAAACTAATAAAATATCCTTGAGATTATTAATTGGGTTTGTCGTAAATGACTTTACCGCGGCAAAAAATTCAAATTTAAGTGCGTTGTTTTTTCCGGAAACTTTTCTTGGAAAACTTTGAGCATCTTTACGTAAATTTTCTCCTCTTTTTTTAATAAGATTTCTATAGAATTTGATGGAATTTAGATTGTTTTGGTTGTGAAATTTATTATACACTGTCAAAAAAAGCAATATCTATTTTTTAGAATCGAATTTTTCGGAAAATGGAACCGCTCAACAAGGACAGAGAATGGGAGACGGTCATCATCAAAAAAGTTTTCATCCCAAGAGATTATAGTAAAGGAACGAACATTTGTTTTGAAACAAAATTTCCCGAAGAGCTTGCAGATTATGTATGTTTTCGGATAGTTTTGTTCTGAAATAGATTAATTTTCCTACTTAAATTGTCTTTTCAAATCACAGATAAAGCCACAGATATTTATTAAATTTGTGGAAACCTTAAATTCAATGTATGCCGAAGCGGAAAAGATGGACACTAAAATTTGCATGGAAAGCTGTTTTGCTTGTATCACAGCATACATAATTTACCTATGTTTTGACACTCATTTTGACAAGGTCTTTTGGATTTCCTAAAATTTAGTATTGATTTTCATTAATCTTTTCGATTCAATTTGTTCAAAATAGTGTTTGAAAAAAATATCCGCTTATATTGCAGCACAAAATGAAACTGTATTCAATCCGTGTCATCTTAATGTAGTTGATCCAATCGAAAGAGGACTTCGAGTGATCGAGGTGGCCATCTTTGAGCGTCGGCGTGTTTCGCAAAGAATCGATTCTACAACATAATTAACTAAACTATGAATTAAACTGACGATTTTTCGATCCCCCAATGGATCATTCCCAATTCATCGAACGTATTAAAGCATTATTTTTCCTTAGATTGAAAATTCATTATTTATTATCATTTGTACAAACCACTGTATCTATTTTTTCACCTGCTACAATTGTTTTTGTTTTGGAATTTTTTCCGCATTATTAAATTATAAATCTATTGATCTTCCTAATTTTTCTGAAAATTGACTGCTTTATACTATAAGGTAATGCAAAAGGCATTCTTAAACGGATAAGCTAAGTTGAAAAACTATGCCGAGCATGGGTTGGGCATCCCTGAATTGAGCCTTAAACAGCTGATTAAAGCCCATCGAAAATAATCAATGAGAAAAACCATTGAAAAATTCTGGACCAATTATAGAGAAATATAGCTTCTTCTTCTTTTTATAGTGTGTCTCGTCGTCAATTAAAATCATCACAGTGGACCAATCAGAGACAAATACGCCTTCTTCTTCTGTTTATAGTGTTGCTGGTCATCAGTACAAATCAAAAGCCAACCAGAGAAGTACGCCTTCTTCTTCTGCGTATAGTGTACCTCGCGGTCAGTTCAAATCATTACAGTGTACCAATCAGAGAGAAGTACGCCTTCTTCTTCTGCGTATAGTGTGCCTCGTGGTCAGTTCAAATCATCACCAATCAGACCAATCAGAGAGAAGTACGCCTTTTTCTTCTGTTTACAGTGTGTCTCGTCATCAGTTCAAGTCATCACAGTGTACCAATAAGACAGAGAAACACACCTTCTTCTCCGGTTTATAAGGTGAGACCGCAGATCAAGGCCCTTCAAAAATGTACGATGCAAAAAACTCTCGAAAAATTTTAGTAGTTTCATGGCCCGGAATCGGTCACGTGAATGCTTGTTGCGGTTTAGCATTACCGCTTTCTAAACTTGGTCATAAAGTTGCATTTTTCATTGAGGACACTTTTAAAGGAAAACTAGAACGGTTTGGTTTCGAAGAATTTTTCTATGAAACACAGCC
Source organism: Amerodectes protonotaria (assembly GCA_025882695.1). Taxonomy (NCBI): domain Eukaryota; kingdom Metazoa; phylum Arthropoda; class Arachnida; order Sarcoptiformes; family Proctophyllodidae; genus Amerodectes; species Amerodectes protonotaria. The sequence goes on from JAOZJS010000073.1 coordinate 47,482, forward strand.
TGATTTTGCTGTGGGGTCTACCAAACAACAGGTGGGAAACAATCCGGGTGATCGAATGTCGCAGCAATTGATCGCGAACAATGTGCTTGGACAAACGGATAGATTGAATGCTTTGGACAACATGATTGCGTTCTTTTTCAAATCAGATTACGCGATCAATAATTTTAAACTTTGGAATGATTCACTGATAGTGGCCATCTCAAAATTCCAACCAGATTTGTTCATGGTCGACATGAAAATTCTATTGCCAGCAATCTATTATTCAAAAAAACCTTGGATCCTGGTCATTAGTTCTGTTCCCTTGTTCAGTTTGGGCTGTCTACAGGATCCGGATCTACCTCCGGCTTGTTCTGGACTATCCATCGATTCAGACAAATCTACCTGGATTCCTTACAAAAAAATCTTACACGGACTCTATTATCAGGATAAATATCAAAATATGATCGAAGAGCTGGGCTACGATCGGTTTCCAGAAGACTGTACTTGTCCGCAAACACAAATTTTGAACGTTTACGCGTTTCCGGAAGAATACAACTACTCTCCGTTGCAGAAATACGACCAAAAGTGGTTCAATATTGAAGTTTTTAACAAAAACGCAAGCAAAGAAACTGTCGATCTGGAAACATTGGTCCCTGAGGAATTTTACGGTGATGATCTGGATGGGAGATTCTCCGGAAAATGGATCTACGTATCCATGGGTTCGATGGGTTCGGCCGATTTGAATCTAATGAAACAATTGATTGATGTTCTGGGCAAAACCGATCACAAGTATATTGTTTCTAAAGGTCCAAAATATCGTGAATATGAACTGAAGCGAAACATGTGGGGTGATCGTTATTTACCTCAGGAAAAGATTCTACCATCAATGGATTTGGTTATAACACATGGTGGAAACAATTCTATCACGGAAACGTTCGCGCAAGGAAAGGCTATGATCGTGTTTCCGTTGTTCGCCGATCAATATGATAATGGACAACGTTTGCACGAGACCAATCATGCTGTCCGTTTGAATCCCTATTCATTTACAGAGAAGGAGTTGATTGAATCCATCGAACGCATTTTGAACGATCAAAACCTAAAAAAGCGTTTAGCCAAAGCATCCGAAAGGATACTGCAATCAAGACAGCATGATTCATTCTGCCATTTGTTTGAAAAGCTTCTCGATGGTACATCAGCCTAGTGGAAAACCTCGATGTTGTATAAGTATATCATCAAAATGTTTTTGTCGGCTTGTTAACTTTGTTGCCATGTTATTGGAAAAAATTGTCTCAAATGATTATCACCATGTCGACCAAGCAGTTTTGAGTCAACAAATAAATCTCTGGTGTTTAATGCATGCGATCCAATTGGTGCAATTCATTTAGTTTAGCCTAAACATCCATTTTTTCCCAATTTGATCTCTTTTTGATGCAAACATGGTTTCATTAAACTGTCACAAAGTTTCAATTATCTTGTTCGTAAATTGTTTGCTCTTAATTCAACAACTCAATCATGTTACTCAGGCAATTTCGATGACACCGGAACAGTACCGCCTTCGGGTAATGACACGATGTTACAACCTGACCGAATATCGTCAACCACTGATCCTGGGTCAAACCAAACCAATTGGACTGACCGTAGATTATTTTGTGTCGTTGGTGAAAAAAATCGAACACCATTTTCCGGATTTAGGCATGAAAGAATTGACCACCATGTTGTTGAAAAGATTCCATTTTGATGGTGTTAAAAATTTAATCTCCGATCAATTCTATCAACAATTTATACCGCAAATGCAGCGACCATTGGAAATCGCTCGCAGGGTTACCAACGAACAATTGTTCCATAAAAAACTTGAAGCCACCAACAATTTAACATTCCCGGAGGATATTCTCAACGAGAATGAGAAATGTGCCCTGTTCTTTATGATTTCCCACACGGTCAATGTGACCCAAATAGATAAGTAGGTGTTCGGGTTCTGAATGGTTTGATTTTTGAATTTTTCATTCAGACCATCGTCTCTCATAGTTTCGGAAGAAAGTATCTCAAAGAATTTGGAATCGTTAGCCTCTTGAACGATGACAGCTTTGCCATCTCGTTGAACTATATTCTGCTGGGCATTGCTGCCGCACTTTATGATGTTGAACCACTTGCGTTTCGGATTCAGAACGAAGTTTATTCTTATAAAATCGATCCACTTGTTGCGGTAACATTGGCAGATAAGCTAGCTTTGGCCACGTTGGAAAGTATTGTTAACTTCCAAAATCAACTGTTTGGTTCGCAAGGAGTTTGGAATTCAACCTATTGCCAAACGGAATATCATCTTTCCGGTATTAATGGTGACCTAATGATAACAATGGCCGAGATCGGAGGCGGTGTTGATGGATGGATCATTGGACATCGGCTAAAATCTTCGGCCGGTCATTTATTACGCCAGCTAAAGCTAAGCACATTGATCGATCGATATTTCTCAAAGAATGGTATCTCCCTAGATTTCGGTTTTTGTTCTAGTATTTTTTCTCCTTCCGAATGGATTGATCAGATTCATCAAACATCAATTGCTTATGCATCTTATATAAATGAAAACTTTGCCTTCGACAACTATGAATATGTGAAGATCAGTGGCTACAGCCAAGATCTATCTAATCAATACAAACAATTCTTGGACAAAGCCTTAGAAATCAAGTATCGAGGTTAGTTGGGGAGCATTTCGGAAGTCACTTCCAATCAGAATCTATTGTGTTTCAGAATGTTCCAGGTTCAACAATTTACATTCAGTCGATGCTCAATTGGAGACCAAAATCGATCTTTACATAATGATCGACAATAATGGTTATCAATATTCCAAATTCAATTTGGAAGCAATCACTAAATTATTGGTAAAAATGAAAGTTCTGAACATCTTGGGCAGAGTTACCTTGATGGTCAATGCTGTCCGGGGTTTCGATACGGAGATCATATCCAACTATTCAAGAGATTTACAAGTTAGATTGCATTTATTAGCCTACAATACTGAATCAATTCAGTATGTAACCTGTAGATTGGCTTGGTATAATTTTCGTGAAGCTACCATCAATAGTAAGAAAACTTTGCTGAATTATCTAGTGGAATTCTTCGATCGTGACAATAGATTTAGAACCGATCATGGCCATCAAAGTCATTCGAAGAATTTTCTTTGGTTCTCATTGAAACGTAAACCTAGCACAGAAATATTGACCGAACGTGATCGAGCTTTCTATTACCAATATCGTTGGTATCTTTTGTATTTCCTGAACATGAGAATGTTTTTCATCTCATCCTACGAACAAAAATTGGACGATGATCTTAGCCAAATGGTTTTGAACCAAGGCGATTGGTTCAAAGTGAATCCGGCCAATTTTTACGATGAAGTATTGATCGATAGATTGGTACAAAGGATGATGCAGACACCGATTCCGTTGCGCATCAACAATTGTCAAAATTTGGCCGGACAATTCACTGCAGAATATTTGATCACACCGAACCGAAAGCAATATTGGGCTGTTTATCCAAAATACTTTCTGACCAGTGATTGGATTCGATTAGAATTTATCAGTTCCGGTACCAAACTCCGTGTTTGCCTGGGCCGATATCTGTTTCCGGAAAACAATCGTACACAATGCCAGGAAAGCGAAACAACCATAGTGTTTTTCATAATAAAACCGTGTCGCTGGACCAATATTGAACTATGTCTGCCAATATATTTCACCATATTCAATCGGGAGTACCCAACACAAACATCAATAACTGAAAACCATCACTATTGTATTGGTGAGTGGTTGCTTTTGCCAGGGGAAAAATGGGAAAAATTGACCAAAAAAGTGTCATCATCTTTTACAGATCCAGAATGTGGTTCGTTTGATCAAACCAAATGGAGGATTTCTATTTTTGGTATAACCTGTGCAGATGCTAGTTCATCAACATTTTCTTCAAGTGTAGCTACTTCATTATCGTTGATTTTCAATGTTTACTTATTAATTTTATTGCCAATGCTGGTTATTATTAATGTCGATACTTGACAATTTTATTACGAATGGATGATATAAAAGCCTAACCCAAAGCTTGATGGGATTTCATATTCTTTTTGCTAAAGATATAGACATCAATCTATTTGTACTCTTAGATCTGATGTTTCAACGGATTCAAGTAATTGATGATTACAAGAGGCCTGACGATCGCCTAGGTGTGGCATTGTTTCGACAAATAGTTTAGGTGGGCACCTGTTTGATTCCTCTTAGTTGATTACACTTGATCAAGGTGATGATTAAGCACATAGGTAAATAACGATAAACTGGGATATTTAAAATAATAAGAAAGGCGCCATTATCTTCCATCACCATAAGTTACCAACAATAAAATTAAATACAATTATAAAAAGTAAAAGTCCCCTTGGAAATTATCAATCCGTTTTCCACATTTCCGAGAAAGATGTAAGTCATCATCCAGCATCAAGCCATATATCAATGTAATATAACCGGAAAATTATTGGATGCTCCATCACATTACATGCCTCCACCTAAGTTACCAATTGATCATCAATAATTAACTGTCTAAACTTTTTTCCAGTTTCGATCTCCAAGATGAGGAATCTGAATGTTCTAATCCTCACCATCGTGTTGGGCCTAAATGCGTGGATTGATAATAAAGTTTATTCATACTCTATGGACAAATTGGATTTTCATCTGGTCAAAAATGGTTGCTTCAATCGTTCCAAAATTACCGGTGAACCACTTAAATTGGGTCAAAATGAACCGGTCGGGATGTCCATCGAGAATTTAATTTCATTATTAGAAAGATTTGAATTGTTGAATCCCCGAATAAACCCAGAAACTGTCATCAGACTTTTCTTGAAAAGGTTGGTCTAATTGTTTGAAGCAATAAAACCAAAATTGATTCGGTTGGTTTGGTCGCAGGTTTCATTTGGACAATCTCGAATATGATGGACAAGAGAATATTCAAACCCCCGATGCTTATCATCAAGCATTGGTTACCGGAGTATTGTTGAAAGATGAGATGAGCTACAATCTAGAACCGTTTCCGGAATATCAGTTTACTGAAGATGAAAAATGTAACCTTTTCTTCACAATATCTCATACGGTCAATCAAACCGCTACGGCCGATGAGGATTTTTCCAATCTGATTCTTAAAGAAATACCCCGTACTAGAGTGCAAGCAGATCCGTTTGAAGTGAAACCGATTAGAAACAAGGGCACCGAAGTACCGATTCCGAAAAAGACTCCCCCATCACCATTAGAAACAACTTCAACTGCGACGAAATTTCAACAAGAACGTCGGATAAGATCAATCAGGTAAGTGATAGAATCGATCAATGTAATCGTAAAGTAAGTTAATCCGTATTAAAATAATAACCAAAGCACTAGGAAAACAAAACGTCCCAGAGAATATGGTGTGGCAAGTTTTCTTGGTTCCAAAACCAATCCTATCAGTGTGAATCGAGTGCTGATGGGAATGTATGTCGGTTTTCGTAATCCGAAGATTAAGACAATAGGCAAGATTGTCAAAGAATTGTCCAGTCTTGCACCGATTGTTAATGATAAATTCATTAATGAACCAATCGATCCACTTTTGGCGGTAACATTAGCCAACATTTATGGTATCAATGTTTACGGCATGGTTTATCAACAAAGCGATATAATATTCGGTGCTGATGGACGTTGGAATAATACCATTTGTCATACAGATTTTATCCTAGACAGCAATGAAGGTATTTTGGCCACTTTGGCCGAATTCCGAGGCGGCCTAGATGGTTATAATATTGGAAAGGGCTTGAAATCGTTATTAGCAAATAATCATAAGATTACCGCTAGTCAAGCGTTGAGATTTTATTACTCGAAACAGGGCTTGTTGCCTAATTCCGGCATTTGCGTCCGAGAAGCATCAATCGATGATCTCCAAGATGATCTGGTTACAGAGTCAAGGAAATATTTGGAAATTTGGAACAATTTTTATCATACTGGACAATTTACTCAAAGCAAAATGGATGGTTATATCAACTCGATCAAAGATTATGTATTCAGTATGATCAAGAAAGCTGCAGCGCTGAATGAAGAGGAGCAATCATTCTGTAATGATCCGATTCAAGCAAGCATCAATCAGCTACCATGTGAATCAGATGCGAACATAATCGCCATATTGGATCATAAACAAGATTGCAAGAAGAAAATTTGCGGTCAAGCACTTTTCGTTAAAGAATTGACCAACGGTTTAAATATGCGCCGAAATCGTGGTTCAATTTCGATCATCTACAATGGTGAATTTAAGGAAAATCCAAATCTGGTCGATGATCAAATGAAACCAGTTCAGACACCTTTTTTCACTGTTCTGTACAATTCTACATCATCTGAATGTGCTTCTTGTAAATCAATCTATGCTGAAACAAGTATGTGTGTCCATGTTTGATTTTGATCTTTAATGATTATTTTCGAAATTTTCAGCTGCCATCAATCCAATAACCGACCGGGTCATATTGTATGAACAATTGAACAAGTTCATTGAAGAATTTGATGCAAAATATGCAAACTATACTGGCGTGCCAGGTAAGATAATCTTATGGTATGATTATGGTAGCATAGAATCGCCACCAAACGAACAGATACGTTCAATTCGTTATGATACTATCAAAAGAAAACTGCTCTATGGCCAAAGAGATGCCAGTATTTTTGCAATATCGACCAACGTGGACAATTTCAAAGACATCATTACGGACAAAAACCGTTTGGTTCAGATTAAAAATGAACAGACTTCCTTTCCGACGGATGTGCTAGCAAAATCTATGTACAAAACTCAAATTGAATCGCTGAAAAAGGAGATTTGCAAAATTCCACAAGTTTTTCAATATGCTGATTGTAAATACAGAGCATCTAATAATTATAGCCATCAAGGTTTGATTACACCGAATCGCAAACAATATTGGATGGTGAATCCGGAATATTTTCTCAAAACATTTCGAATGGAATTGAAGTTTCGCGCAGAAGATTCATTGATCAAGGTTTGCTATGATCGTGTGAGTTCGCCCGAAATCGATGAAAAGAATTGTAAAGTGAATAGCCGAATTGATCAAGAATTGTCGTTGGTAATCAATAATCCTTGTGCGGGCAAAACTTTCGAGAACTGTCCATCGATATATTTTACCATTTCGCTTCATAACCCGAGCAGTGTGCACAAACTTTGCACAGGTGAGTGCAAATAAGCTAATATCGGAGGGACGATAATAATTTCTCTAATCCCAAACCAATTTTTCTCGCTAAGATTTCGCCTGCAAAAATATCCACCAACGAAAATGGTATTTCACACACACGGGGATGTCATGTAACGGTGCGTTTACATTGCAATTATCTTCATTCGTGGTGGCCATCATGTTTCTTTTAAATTTCATCAATTATATTTAATCATGAACAATCGAAAAGATCCTTTTTGAATTCTCCTGAATAAATTTTAAAACTTTGGCGCTTTTTATTTTTAAAAATTCGACCATAAAGAAAAAATGGCTTTAGTAATAAAAATTCTAGACAGATGGCGCGCAAAAACCAATTCTATTATTAATTTGGTTCCAAGTAAACATTGTTTACAAGTTTTATAAAGCCGTTTTTCAAAAAACTCTGACATTCACTTAAATCTCGGCTCAAATGAGAATTATTCTGGTAATAATTGAAACTCAAAAATGGAATCACTTGTGCTAAATTCAATGGCTATCGTTCGGGAAAGTATGGTTGTTTAAAATAAAAAATTACAACTGGTTGTCATCGTTAAATTTTCCCCAACAGAATCCAAAAGCAAAATGGAACCACACAATTCTAGCGACACTAATGGTGGTGATGTCCCAGATATGTTTAAAGATTTCTACAAGAAACTTAAAAAATCTTCAGTTACTAAACAAATGAGTGTTGGTGTTGGTTTAGGAATAACTGCTGGTTATTTATCGTCAAAATTCGGTAAATTAGCTGCTGTTGCAATCGGCGGAAGTATGCTTGTCCTCCAGGTAATGTAAAAATTTGTACCTTGTTTGCTGTGTGTCTGACATGAACGTTTTTTGCCATCGACTTAATGCAGATCGCTTCATACAATGGTTATATAGAGATTGATTGGAAAAAATTAAACCAAGATGTAAAAGTAGTCAAAGCTAAAGTGGGTGAAAATAAATCCAAACTTCCGATGATTTTGGAGAATGTAGAAAACTTCGTCAAAGAGAATGTCGTTATGGCGGGAGGATTTGCATCGGGTTTTTTGATTGGATTTGCTTGGGCTTAGTGTTCAAAAAGTCACTTGTTTATTTAATTGTCGTTATTAATGATGGTTTTTTCTAACGCTAATAAATGATCGATTAAAAAAAATAATTAAAAATCAGGCAGTTACTTACTGTTCAAAAACACTTTTATAAATAGAATATTATCAGATTTCCCCAGAATTCCGGACAATAAAAAACTTTAAAATAGAATCGTAATGTTCTGCTTTGGTGCTGCCATCCAGTGACAGGTAAACTGAAAATGACACAAACACACAAGTTCATACGATGCGCGTGTGTATCTTGACTGAATTACGTCACAAAGCAGCTGAGTCCAATGTTTTTGACATCAAATTTGATCATCTTTTTTGGCTTTTCAATGGAACACACCCAAAACTGTTTGCCCAAAATTGATATTAGAAAACATCAAACTTTTGATAATCATCGAATAGTTTTGGCATCGATTTTCCCACTGATTGGTGTCTAAATTAAAGAGGATCACCGCCCCTCAACAATTTGCAATGATTGTATAATTATATCTATGTGTAACAATTCCGGAATTTGTTGCCGTTTTACGTCGTAATTGTTTTCTGGTTTTTTGAGCTTTTGTGTTTATTGATTTGATTGATATCGTTTGGTTTTTGTTGATATTTCAAAATCACCAAAAGTGAAAATATTTCAAAATATGACCACAGAAATCAAAGCCTATTATCAGAATACTAATCGTGCAAAGATGCAATTGTTGAGCAAATTGGAAGGACATCAAGATGTGGTCAACGCAGCATTCATAATACCCGGAGAGGATGGTGTCATCAGTATCAGTGAAGACAAGTATAATTTTTTTTGAATAAAAATTGCCTTTTTTCCAAATTAAAGGATTCTGATTTCGCCGATTCAAATTCTCAGAACACTTCGTATTTGGTTGAAAAGAGATCGTGACACTTATTGGCCTTCTGTTTGTCATGTTCTTGCTTGTGAGTGTGTGTAAATTGTTAATTCTAGATCAAATTTATGGATAATGAATTTTAAATCAGCTCCAATATCAACGATGGATTACAATCATCTTACCAAACGTTTGTTTGTCGGCCTCGATAATGGATACATATCAGAATTCAGCGTATCCGAGGATAATAATCGTGTAAAGTTGATCAAAAATTATGCAGCTCATCAGAACAGAATCAAATCGTTATTATTTTCGCTCGATACCGAATGGCTTTTGAGCATTGGACGTGATAAATATTTTGTCTGGCATTGTGCAGAGCGTGGACAGCGAATCGGAGCTTATTTTTGTGAATTTTCTTGTACAGCTTTGCAGTAAGCTTGCTAAAATTTTCAAACAAAAAACATTCGAAATTTGATCGAATTTTCTTGTTTACCAAAATAAGGTTTGATCATCAGTCCAAACATGCATTCATTGGAAATCTAAATGGACATATTGAAATGATAAAGCTTGAGAACAATACTTACAAACCTGTAACCACGATGAAAGGCCATTCAGCAGCTGTTAAATGTTTAGCTTGGGATAGTGTCAATCAATTATTGTTCTCCGGTGGTGCCGATAAAATTATCATCTGTTGGGATATTGGTGGGAAAAAAGGAACCGCATACGAACTACAAGGCCATCAGTAAGTTTGGATTTTAAATAAACTCAAAAGAATGCAATAAATTCATCTGATTTTTTTTTCGCACAGGAATCCCATCACATCTTTATATTACTCCAGCACGCATCGCCAATTGATTTCCACTTCTGAAGATTACATGATCATTGCTTGGGATATGTCCGGACAACGCCACGAGACGCCTGATTGGGCTGAAAGCGATTTTTGTCAACGCTGTCAGAGGCCATTTTTCTGGAATATTAAAGCAATGTATAATCAAAAAACTCTTGGCTATCGACAGGTTTGTATGATGATCGCAAATCGATCCATTGATCGTGATATTGATTCGGATCTTTTTTTTTGTTTTATCACCAGCATCATTGCCGTCTTTGTGGCAAAGCCATTTGCGATGATTGTAGCTTGAATCGTTCCACATTGCCAAAATATGGTTACGAATTTCCAGTGAGAGTTTGCAATGATTGTTTTACAACCATTACGGATGCAGAGTAATTTGTTGTTATTCAATTTGAAATGTGATTCTAAATTCCAATTTATTTCCTCCTCTTGCGGAATTCGATTTTCATCGAACTCTCAGTCGAATTTCATTAGCTAAATTTTATGATAGCCGACATTGTATCTCGCATATGCACATTGATGAACCGCATAACTTGATGATTACTTCTGGTTTTGATCGTGTAATCAAAGTAAGTATTGAATTTAGGGATTTTCAAAAATTTCAATTAAAATTGTTTTCACCATCATCATAGCTTTGGGATATAACCGAACTTTTCAGTAATTAATTCAATGAGACCGATTTTTTTGCTTGCCCGATCATGATGATGAAGCAACAATGGCCAATGTCCATTCTGATTGGAATGTGAACAAAAAAAATTCACCTTAAAGATAGAAGAAAGGATCAAGTCCTCAAGAAATTTCAAGTGTGCATTAGACAACATTTTTTTTCACTCTAAATTTGGTGCACTAAACATTATTCAAAAAAATGATAATATCATCATTATTGCAACTGCTAAATCCATTTAAGATCATCGGCTGACAGCCACGATTCATATTATTTGCAATAATAATAATTCCAATGATCAATAAGTGTTTTGTCTAAATATTTAATATATCCTCTTAAACGCTAATAAAAACTGGATTTTCGTTTTCAACAAGTTTTCACCTGATTTACTTACATATTGGTTTTTAAACCACACAAAAAATGATTGATTGACAATGGTTTGACAACATTGGCGCGATGAGAAAAAAAATAAGGAAACGTCTTAACAAAATTTAAGAGAAATAAATGAAAAGGATAATGGTGGTGATAATTCTAAGGAATTGTGTGCGTGTGTGTGTAAGGATGGAAGACATTTATCAAATTTTAATTAAATTTGCAAAATGCTTGATAATTATAATGGTGGTGATGATGACAAGCATTAGCATTAGTCGCTTGTATAATTCTACTCGTTCTCTCCGTGGTTCAACAATTATCATCACGAAGACAGGCAGACAGGCAGACAAATGAAGAGAGAAAAATTGTTGGGTGTTAACCTTCATTGAGATGTTGCTTGAAGTATCCATTTTCCATTATTAAATTATAAAAAAAAACATGTATGTCTGTGTGTATGTGTGTGTCTGTGCAATATGCCATCAAGTGTGGAATGGAGATGTATGCTGATGATATTTGTCATGGATTTAAGCAACAGTATCGAAGTATTTTCTGTTTTATCCAAACAGAAACCAGATATGACATAATGGCCATGTATGTGTGGCTACAACAGGTGGTTTGAAACCACGGATCTTGGGAGACAACGTCCGGTAACAGATGTCATTTTCGGAGAAATTTTAAGGATTGTCTAACTCAGTGCTGCTCGATCTTTTTCGACCTTAAAGCCACATTTTTCGCGGGCGAAAAATTGAGAGCTTTTTCCATGTCCAATTTGAAAAATGTAGCGAATTTCAAAAAAAAGTAGCGAATGTAAATTTTAAAGTGAATCAAATGGGTTCAAACTAGCAGCTCTTTTGCCATTTTGTATGCTTTCAATCTCCGATGATGATCCTATCGATTCAAACATCAATCATCATCGCTTTCATCCTGAACACTATAAAGAGCTACAAGTCCAGCCAAGGCGGAAAAGACAAGTTGAATCAAATTGTATGCGCCAGAGAGAGGGGGAGGCAGGATTATTGAGAAATTAATCTCCTCCTTTTTCTTGTTCTTCTCTTTCTTCTGGTCTCGTGGGAGGCGTTGGATGAAATGACAAATTGAATCAAATTGTAAGCGCCAGATAGAGGGGGAGGCAGGATTATTGAGAACGTGATCTCCTCCTGTTTATTGTTCTTCTCCTTCTTCTGGTTTTGTGGGAGGCGGTGGTTGAAATGACAAATTGAATCAAATTGTAAGCGCCAGAGAGAGGCCTCTAGGTTTAATTTGGGGAAACAATTGGAAACTCCAATTTAGGAAATTGAATCGTAGGATTATTGGTTAATTGATAGTGTGTGGTGTATGGTGGCCAGAAACCTTGCAACATAGGTACTCTTAAACGGGTTTGTCTAGGTTAAGAGCCACCGAAAAAAACCATGCCGAGCTAATGAGCCACGGGTTGGGCATCCCTGATCTAGCTCAAACATTCCATCTTCCATCTTCACGCCAAAGGTTAGATTCGGCGATGGTCAAGATTATATAACTGGTGTTGGCGGTGATGGAGAAGCTTCACTATGTATCCCCCTCATCTATGTATGTGTTGCAATGATCTGTTGGGAAGGGCGATTCACATTATTCCATATTTTTTATATTCAATGTTGGTACGGTGGCTAGGTTGGATAGGATGCTTGAATGGATGCTGCCATGGATGGAAGGATGCAGCAACCAATAACAGGTATTCATTGCGGCAACAATTGTTGCCTGTTGAATGTTGATGACCAGCTATTTATGTTGTAGCCACGGCAAACGGCTTTTTGGTGATGATGTCCTGATATGTTGAAGCAAAAGAGAAAAGAAGAAGGAGAGAAGGACTAGAAGAAGAATCAGAAAAGTTGGTAACACTCTTAGGTATATACCTCACATAATTATCATCATCCACACAATCATATAACCTGGCCGCGAGTGCAACCATGGTGAAAGAGAAAGAGAGAAAGAGAAAGAGAATAACGATACTACGACGACGACGACCACCACCACTACGGGCTTCAAGGAGACTGTGAAGAAAACAGGGATACTGGTTGTGGTTGATGCCGATGTCGATGTTGTTGTTGTTGTTTTTTCGGTTTTTTGGATGTTGGTTATGTGCGAGAGGGGATATGCTTGACTGCGACAACAATTGTTATTTTCATTTCTATTCTTTTCCTGGCCACCATTCTCCCTCCCTCTCTCTCTCTCTTTCTGTTAACCATTATCTGCCCGAGCATTTTTCTTTATTATTTATATAAAATACATTTTTTGATATTATTATAAATATAAATATCGTTGTTGCTGTTGTTGGTGGTGTTGTTCTCGCTTTCCTGTCCGGACAAGTCAATCGGTCATCCTTTTTTTCGGCTCGGATATTTCCAAACACACACTTACATATATCCCTCTCCTTCTCTCTCCCTCGGTAACCTGTTGCTGTTGCTTATGTGTCTCCCGTATACTCTTTTGTTGAAAGTATATTCGGGAGTGTGTGTATTACCTGTGAATTATCAATATTGAAAATGTTGGTGTCTATGTGTGTATGGTGGTAGCCGCTATGAAGATGATAATTTTTACCGAAATAAAGACAATCTGTTCCTAATCTTGTGTGCTTGTGTGTTCGGTGTTTTTTTATTTGTTTCAATTATCGGGTTTTGCACAAATACTTCCACAAACCGAATCGACCTGTTGATTTGATGTGTGTGTGGTGACACCGATTCGGATGTTCGATTCGGCTCTGGATCAAACCAGGATTTCCCGACAATAAAATCAAACAAAATCAATCATGGTGATCATCACCAGGGTAAGTGATACTTGACCAAAGATATTTGTGGGTTGACTCGATGCCTTCTTTTTGGTGGTGGTGTATGTTTCCAGGATGATTATATTTGGGTCGAGCCGCAAACCAGACAAACATTCGATGTTGCCATCGGTGCCCGTGTTAAAGCAGTGGAAGGGCCGAAAACTTTGGTCATCGATGATGATGGCAATGTAAGAGATTGCTTGAAAGTGTGAATGCTACATTGATTGATTGATTGATTAATTGAAACACCACAGGAACAATGGCTTGCGCCGGAAAGGCGAATTAAAGCAATGCATCCAACCTCGGTTCATGGTGTGGAGGATATGATTTCATTGGGTGATCTACATGAATCAGGAATATTGAGGAACCTGTTGATTCGCTACAACGAGAGCATCATCTATGTAAGTTCTACAAAACCTTTGAATGATCATCAATTGAAATCATGCTCTGTCTTCAGACATACACCGGTTCGATTTTGGTGGCAGTAAATCCATACCAAATATTGCCGATCTACACCATTGAACAGATCAAAATGTATCGGGATAGAAAGATTGGCGAACTACCGCCGCATATATTCGCCATCGGAGACAATGCTTATAATAATATGAAACGTTATAGTCAAAATCAATGCATCATAATCAGTGGTGAAAGCGGTGCCGGTAAAACGGAATCAACCAAATTGATACTACAATATTTGGCCGCCATCAGTGGACAACATTCTTGGATTGAACAGCAAATCCTTGAAGCCAATCCAATATTGGAAGCATTCGGAAACGCCAAAACCATCCGAAACGATAATTCTAGTAGATTCGGCAAATACATTGATATTCATTTCAACAAGAATGGTGTGATTGAGGGAGCTAAAATTGATCAGTATTTATTGGAAAAGTCTAGGATTGTAACGCAAGCCATCGATGAAAGAAACTATCACATATTCTATTGTATGCTGGCCGGATTAGGAAAAGAAGATAAATTAAAGTTAGAATTGCAGGATGCATCACAATATTATTATTTAACACAAGGTGGTTCGATCACTTGTGAAGGAAGAGACGATGCTGCAGAATTTGCCGATATCCGGTCAGCCATGAAAGTTTTGATGTTTGCCGATTCGGAAATATGGGATATTCTTAAAATTCTCAGCCTGTTGTTGCATATTGGAAACATCAAATATAGAGGTAAATTGCAGATCAATCACACCGGAATTTGTGATTATTATTGTTCTTTTGTTCGTTTCAGCCACACTTGTCTCCAACTTGGACGCATCGGAAATAATCAATGTGGCCAGCACAGAGAGTGCATCGAAAATTCTTCAAGTTGATCGGCAAAATCTGATTGATGCACTAACCACCAGGACCATATTCGCCCATGGTGAGATAGTGGTGTCCACTTTGAGCACTGAACAGGCACAGGATGTTCGAGACGCCCTGGTCAAAGGTATCTATGGAAGAATGTTCATTTGGATCGTCAATAAGATCAATTCGGCGATATACCGACCAAAATCTACGCCATCGCATTATCGAAGCTCAATAGGCGTGTTGGATATATTCGGTTTTGAAAACTTTAATGTTAACAGTTTTGAACAATTCTGCATAAATTATGCCAACGAAAATTTGCAACAATTTTTCGTTCGCCATATATTCAAGCTAGAACAAGAAGAATACAATCTGGAGACAATCAATTGGCAACACATCGAATTTGTGGACAATCAAGAAGCATTGGATTTGATTGCCACCAAACCAATGAACATAATGGCATTGATTGATGAAGAGAGTAAATTCCCGAAAGGAACCGATGTGACCCTATTGAATAAATTACACAAAACACATAGCTCCAATCCGAATTATTTGAAACCTAAAGCAGATATTGATCAATCATTCGGGTTGAACCATTTTGCCGGAGTTGTATTCTACAAGACCGAAGGTTTTCTGGAGAAAAATCGCGACACATTCAATGCTGATCTGATACAACTGATTCAAGTTAGCAAAAATAAGTTCCTGAAACAATTGTTTGCGCAAGATTTTGCTATGGTAAGAAATTTCGGAATTTATCGAAATCCCGAGCTAAATCCCGAATTTGATTTTGAACAGGGAAACGATACTAGGAAAAAGGCTCCAACATTGAGCACACAATTCAAAAAATCCTTAGATTCATTAATGAAACAATTGAGCAATTGTCATCCATTTTTCATTCGATGTATCAAGCCCAATGAATTCAAGAAACCAATGGTATGCTTATGGTTCGGTTATGAATCCTTTTCCCGATCGTTAACTTTTATCGTTTTTTCTCGCCCTATTTAGCAATTTGATCGTATACTTTGCTGCAAACAACTTAGATATTCGGGCATGATGGAAACGATCCGGATCCGTCGGGCCGGTTATCCTATTCGACATACGTTCGCCGAATTTGTTGAAAGATATAGATTTTTGATACCGGGCGTTCCACCGGTGCACAAAGTTGCCGATTGTCGGCAGATCACTGCCAAAATATGTGCCTCAGCATTGGCCAAATCTGATTATCAATTGGGCAAAACCAAAGTGTTCCTCAAGGATGCAGATGATTTATTTTTAGAACAAGAACGAGACAGAGTACTTACCAAACACATTATCACTTTGCAACGTTCCATACGTTGTTGGTATTATCGTAGGAAATTTTTACAATCGAAAAACGCCGCAATTATCATACAAAAATATTACCGCGGTTATATTCAGCGAAAAAAATACAGAATGGTAAGCAATTGGTCGACCGGGAAGAATCATTGATAAACGTTTGCCAGCTAGAAAACTAGCTGGTGATTGGTGTGTGATGAGGTTTTAATTGTGTGCTGATTATTATGGTAATGTTCTTTAGATCCGAAACGGTTATTACCGTTTGCAAGCATTGATCCGTTCCAGAGTGCTGACCAATCAATTTAAGTATCTTCGAAATCATGTGGTAGCATTGCAGGCAGTCAGTCGCGGTTATTTATTGCGAAAGGAATTCAAATCAAGACAAAATTCGGCCATTAAAATTCAAGCATTCATCAGGGGATTTATAGCCAGGAAAAAGTACCGCAAAATAAGGCATGAAAATTTGAAATTAATCGAAGCGCTTAGAATGAAAGAACATGAAGAAAGCTTGCTAATGAAAAAGATGAACCCCAAAAAGGCCAAAGAGATTGCCCAACAAAAATACATCGAACGAATACAGGAGTTTGAAAGCCAAAAGAAAGAAGAAGAAATGGAAGATCAGAAAAAGATCGCCCAAAAAAAAGCGGCCATCACCGATGCTGTTCTACGGCAAGAAGAAGTTGTTGACGATTCCAAACTGGTGGATGCAATGTTTGATTTCTTGCCAAGAACCGATAGTAATTCTGAAACCAATGGCCCAACGGCGTTCAGTGATCTGGAACGTGTCAACGGTGGTGATTCGGCATCGGACACCGCTGAATTGATGGTACCACAATTGCCGCAGGAAGAGGCGGAAAACTTGTCCGAATATAAGTTTCAAAAATTTGCTAGCACCTATTTTCAGGCTAATGTTACGCATCATTATCAAAGGAAACCTCTTAAACAGCCATTGTTGGCGTTGAAAACTCAAGGAGATTGCATGGTATTACTTTAAGATCCGGATATTCTTTTCTAGTTAATCTGATTAGTGTTTTACTTTCCGTTCACTCCATTTTGCTCAACTTAATAATAGGCTTCCATCGCATTATGGATAACCATATTACGATTTATGGGTGATCTGGGAGAGCCCAACTTTCATACATTAGGAAGAGTAAGTGCAGGAAGAGTCTTTGTTTCAAGGATTAAGGGCACTGTCGAGGATTTATGTTTTTATTTTCATTCATAATCATCATCATTTTCCCCAAACAGGACAATACTTCGGTGATGAGCAAAGTGACCGCAACATTGGGCAGGAATTTCATCAAAAGCAAAGAATTTCAAGAAGCTCAATTGAATGGTAACAGTGAACATGAACCACACCATGAACAACCGAAACCAAAATCCAAATCGATCCGTAATAAATTGGTTTCATTAACATTGAAAAAAAAGAACAAACTAAGCGAAGATGTTCGCCGAAGGTTACAGGAAGATGATCTGGCGGCCGACACTTACAGTAGTTGGCTAGAATCTAGGCCAACATCTAATCTTGAAAAATTGCATTTTATCATCGGACACGGTATCTTAAGAGATGAGCTAAGGTAGGCGCTCTTTCAGGCGGAAATCTTTTTTCTGATCTTTTGTTTTTTGTTCACTTCCGGTTCCTATATAAATTTTCTATGAAATTGTGTTTAAAAAAAAGAGACGAGATTTATTGCCAAATTTGCAAACAATTAACCAACAATCCATCCAAAAGTTCTCATGCACGCGGCTGGATTCTTTTATCGCTTTGTGTTGGTTGTTTTGCTCCTTCCGAAAAGGTAACCTCTTCCGGTTGGAAATTTTATCAGAACATAACCAGAACCCTTTTTGGATTGGTTGATTGTTTTTTAGTTTGTCAAATATCTATTGAATTTCATCCGAGAAGGGCCCCCTGGTTATGCGCCATATTGTGAGGATCGATTACGGCGGACATTTGTTAATGGTACTCGTGGTCAGCCACCATCCTGGTTGGAATTGCAAGCCACCAAATCGAAACGTCCCCTATTATTGCCGATAACCTTTATGGATGGTAACACGAAAACGTTGTTGGCCGATTCAGCCACCACGGCTCGAGAACTTTGTGCGCAATTATCGGAGAAAATCGATCTGAAAGATCAGTTTGGATTCTCCTTGTACATCGCTCTATTTGATAAAGTATCATCATTGGGAAGCGGTGGTGAACATGTTATGGATGCCATCTCTCAATGTGAACAATATGCCAAAGAACAGGGCGCCCAGGAAAGGAATGCCCCGTGGCGATTGTTTTTTCGCAAAGAAATATTCGCACCTTGGCATGATCCTAGTGTTGATCCGGTGGCAACCAATCTAATCTATCAACAAGTGGTACGAGGCGTTAAATTTGGTGAATATCGTTGCGAAAAAGAAGAAGAGCTGGCCATGATTGCCGCACAACAATATTATGTTGAATTTGGAAGCGAATTTAACTTGGACAATTTGACCACAGTGATCGCCAACTATGTCCCTGATCATCATTTGCACTCTAATGAGAAAAGCATCGAAAAATGGACCAATCTCATTATGATGGCCTACAAAAAGGTATGAACCGAGTAACTATTTAACAAATGATTATCTTTGTTTGTTCTGGTTGATTGTTGTGTTCCATTGGATTAGAGCTATTTTTACAAAGAAAAAATCCCATCAATCAAGATTAAGGAGGATATAACCGAATATGCTAAATATAAATGGCCATTGTTGTTTTCACGTTTCTATGAAGCATTAAGAATTGAGGGACCATTGTTGCAGAAAAATGACATCATTATTGCCATCAATTGGACTGGTATCTATATGGTTGATGATCAGGAACAAGTTTTATTGGAATTATCCTTTTCGGAGATTACCAACGCCGATAGCCATAAAAGTGATCGTCCTTTTATGCAAAACTTTATAATCACCACTGTTAGGGATGAAAAGTTTGTCTTTCAATCACCGAATTCCAATGATATCTGTGAATTGGTTAATTTTTTCATTGATGGTCTGAAGAATCGTTCCAAATTCGTAATAGCCACACAGGATTATAAGGCTGAAAATTCATCGGCCGTTTCATTCAACCAAGGCGATTTGATGGTGTTGGAGAATAATTTGACTGGCGAACATGTTATGAAACAACCTTGGGTACAGGTTAAATTGGACAAGAATGGTGACAAAGGTGATGTTCCTACAGGTAAGTCCTAAATGGTGAGGTTGTGACCATGTAACCAATGACATATGACCATGTTTATGTTGCCCAGAATATCTATACGTTTTGCCGACCACGTCGAAACCATCAAATTCAACATTGGCCATTTTCAACGATAGTAGTTTTGAAGAACATCGTACACTCTATTCACAAGCGAACGGATTCAATAGCCACGAAAAGCCTCATACATTGGAAGAGTATGCTTTGGATCATTTCCGTCCTCCGCCAAAGAACACATTCCAAAGAACGTTGACGTTCAGTTCGCCTAGAAAAAGAAACTCGGAACAATTGTGGAAACACTCCAGAGATCCGATCAAGCAGCCATTGTTGAAGAAGTTGTTGAACAAAGATGAATTGATACAGGAAAGCACTTTTGCTTTCAATGCCATCTTAAAATACATGGGAGATTTACCATCACGAAGAGCTCGAAGCAGCAATGATTTGACTGATCAAATATTTGAAGGACCACTAAAATACGATATCCTAAGGGATGAAATATACTGTCAAATCATGAAACAGTTGACCGAAAACAAGAATAGACTAAGTGAAGAAAAAGGATGGGAATTAATGTGGCTAGCTACCGGTTTATTTGTTCCTAGTCAAACATTATTACGTCAATTGACATTGTTCTTGAAGACCAGACGTCATCCCGTGGCCATGGATTCATTACAACGGTTGCATAAAACATTGAGAAATGGCCAAAGAAAATACCCACCGCACTTGGTTGAAGTGGAAGCCATCCAGCATAAAACTACACAAATATTTCATAAAGTCTACTTTCCGGATGATTCGGATGAGGTCAGTTTTCCCCACCCACTCACGAACAATTTAATCCAGTTTGGTTTTAATATATTCAAAAGGCTTTCGAAGTGGATTCAAGTACCAGGGCCAAGGATTTTTGTTTGGATATTGCTCAACGATTAAGCCTAAAATCAGCGGAAGGATTCAGTCTATTCGTTAAGATTGCCGACAAAGTTATCAGCGTACCGGAAGGAGATTTTTTCTTTGATTTTGTTCGACATTTAACCGATTGGATAAGAAAAGCAAGACCCTCACGTGATGGTAAGCAAAAGCCTAAAGCTTTCAGCATAATCACTAATCCTTTGATTCACCTTTAATTTCGTTTAGGGAGCGTACCTCAATTTACTTATCAAGTATTTTTCATGAAAAAACTCTGGACCAATACTATACCTGGCAAGGATCGCAATGCAGACATAAGATTTCATTATCATCAAGTATTCAAAAGACATTCATAATTGTGAAATTGATTGATTAACTATTTTTTTCCTAGGAGCTACCTAAATTGCTTCGGGGCTATCACAAATGTACCAGGGAAGATGCTGCAAGGCTTGCCGCCTATATTCTAAGAGTCCGTTTTGGTGATAATAAATACTCTATTGAACTTCAATCAATTCAGTAGGATTCTTTGATTCAAAATAATTTCATTTTTCGATTGAATCTCGTTTCTTTTCATGCTGTGACAAACTAGAAACTGTATGCACGAAATCATTCCAAGTGATTTGATTAAAACTCAAAGCTCGAGTGAATGGAAAAAGGTTTGTCGGAACTTTGTCGGACATTATCAAGGTGTTGATTTGTTGGTTTTTGTTCGGTGTTTTAGCAAATATTAAACTATTATAATCAAGATGTTGGAATGTCACCGGAGAATAGTAAAATAGCGTTCCTAAAATATGTCCACAAATGGCCTACATTTGGTTCAGCATTCTTTGAGGTCAAGGTAGGAATACACTAAGCTTTCTCCCGAATCCCTTGATCAATATGAACATTGGTTTTTTTTCTAGCAAACTGGTGATACGACAAATTATCCCGAACATTTATTGATCGCAATCAATAAGAACGGGGTCAGCTTGATTGATCCGATCAGCAAAAACATCCTGGTAACACATCCGTTCACCAGAATCTCCAATTGGAGCAGCGGTATAACCTATTTTCATATGACCATTGGTAATCTGGTTCGAGGCAGCAAACTACTATGCGAGACATCACTGGTAAGCATTCATCTATTATTTTCGAATGATCCTTGCAGAATTTTTCCTTCAATGATTCCAGGGCTACAAAATGGACGATCTGTTGACTTCTTACATAAGTTTGATGTTGAACAATCTGAACAAGCATAAAAATACAATCAAATCCAAATAACTTGATGGATTCAACTTATCCAGGGAGATTCGTTTTTCCTTGAAAACTTGTGATATTTGTCCCTGGAGATATACCTACATGATTTATATTTTTAATTCAAGAGATATAATTATTGATATTGAAAAATTTTAATTTATTTAAAGAAAAAATGAAAAAATAAGAATTATAGCGAAAAATGTTTCACAAATTTGATGTGATTTCAAAAGTTTAAATTTTTTTTTGCTGCATTTTATAATTAATCAATCAATCAATTAATAATAATGGATTTTCTCATTCAATAATAATTATTATAAAACTAGAAGAGGAAAAAAATGGTGGCATTTTTTTGTCTTCATCGCATCTTTGCTAAATTAAAACTCCTAAAAATGATTTGAAATATTGGTTTTTCTGTGTGTGAAAATATTGTGTGTATTCTGGCTCCTCAATCCAAGAAATATTCCTTGACAGAATCATGTGTGTAATGTTCTTGTGTGTTTAGTAGAAAAAAGGATTTTTTTTTGTTGAAGATTTTCATACTTTTTTTTCATATAAAAACAAAAATGAAGCGGAAATTATACAAATTGTTTTTGAATTATTAATAAAAACAATCAAGCATTTTTTCTTGTATTTTTTTTATTGTTGTTAAAGTTGGGTTTTGTAATTTATCCTAAAATTGTTGGTGGTGATGGAAAGGTGCATGGTATAATATATACACACACACACGCACACGGATAGACGGGAACACAGCAATAATTAGTTTTTTCTTGTTGAAACGGGATTCATCGTATTCACCCAAAGCCTCAAGCACCACAAGAGAACACTTTTGGTGCTGTTGCGGTGGTAATGGATGATGTGCGCGAACCCTGAAGCGTATTTAATTCTTTGCAAGACTTTGATCAGTTATTTCACTGATGCTGGTGTGATAAAACTCTTCAATATTTTCAATTGTAGGCATATCTTCTTGGGTCACTAGATTGATTGCGGTACCTTTACGGCCAAAACGGCCACTTCGACCGATTCTGATCAATGGAAAGAAAAATTTTAAAATAAACAATACTTGTGTCGTACCACATACCTGTGAATGTAATTCTCAAGATTGATAGGCAAATCATAATTGATAACCAAAGAAACTTGCTGCACATCAATACCACGAGCTAAAAGATCGGTTGTAATGAGAATGCGACTTGATCCGCTACGAAATTCGTGCATAATGGTTTCACGTTCTGTTTGAGTCATGTCGCCATGCTGAAAAAAAACAATTAGAAAAAATGATGAAAAAAATCCAAAAATGTCGAATGTGTCATTGAGAGATACATTCATTGAAGAAACATGGAATGATCTCTCACCCAAAACACACCCTATAAATTTTAATATTCGTCACAGCGACAAACTCTTGAAAGATAATGTTATAAAGAATTTATAAATGATTCTTTCACGAGTGCTTTTTAGTGACGAAAAAAATGAAAAACGGATTTTTAAAAAACAAATTCTTACCATTGATGATACGGTGTAATCTTCCGCCTTGAGCGCCTCAGAAAGCCATTGCACTCTTTTTCTGGTGTTGCAAAAAATGACCGCCTGCGATACGGTCATTATTTTATACAAATCGATCAGAGCAAGAAATTTTTGTTCATCGCTGGGCACCTGTAGATAAAACTGCTTTATACCTTCGAGGGTCAATTCTTCTTTTTTCACTAAAATCTTGATTGGATCTCGCATAAATTTCCTGGTCACTTCAAACACATCGGGAGGCATAGTAGCGGACAGTAATATAACTTGAACGTCTGAAGACAAGTAACGAAACACTTGATAGATTTGATCCTTGAAACCACGGGATAGCATCTCATCGGCTTCATCCAATACGAAAATTTTAATCGATGCCGTTTCTATAAATTAATATAATTGTTAAGTTATTAAGTCAATTAATTCTGAACATAATTTGGCAAAATTAGTAAATCAATTCTGCCCGAGGAAACTTACTCAAATGGCCTCTTTGAATCATATCGTAGACCCGACCAGGTGTGCCCACCAAAATTTGCGTGCCTTTCTCCAATGTTTGTATGTCGTGATATACATTGGTACCTCCAATGCAAGCATGGCAACTCACGTGTAAATAATCGCCCAATGACAGAACAACTTTTTGGATCTGAACACAGGAAAAATTCATGAGTTTAGTTGGTGGAAAAAGGTTAAGGGGTGTGTGTGTAATTACTGTTGATACATACTTGTTGTGCCAATTCCCGTGTAGGTGCCAAGATCAGTGCCTGGCATTCATTTTTTTCCGCATCAATACGTTGCAGAATGGAGATAACAAATGTAGCTGTTTTACCAGTACCGGACTGAGCTTGAGCAATCACATCACGTCCAGAAACACATGGTAGAATTGCCTTTTGCTGAATGGCCGATGGTTTCTCGAAACCGAAACCATAAATACCACGAAGTAATGGCTCTTTTAGGTCCATGTTATCAAAGGATTCGGCAAAAAAGTCCTGCATTACATTATGAGGGGCAAAAAACAAATTGAAAATTTCAAAATACTCTTATCAAAATCCAAGAAAAACTAACCGGGTTAGAACTATCTTCGCTTGCTTCATTTTTAAATCTATATCAGAATCAAAGAAACAAAAAGAAAATATGGTTAAACTGATGGTGATGGAAACAATTCTGGAAAATGAATTCCAAAACAATAAAACACCGAGGACTTCTAGAAATGCTGGAAAAGAGATCATCAACAAAAAGCATTGCTATTTTAGGTGAAGATGGTGATGAATTTATTTCATTGGAGTTCTTCTTAGGGGAAAAATTTTCATGATTTCTCTTATAATTTACCTTTCATCAACATTATTAGCCATAATTTGGTTTTTGGGAATAAATTGTTGTTGCTTTATAAATGGAACACACAAACAAAATGAATGAATTTAAGTAAAAAGAACTTATATGCGCACAGTTTTTTATTTTAATTTTAACCAGCAATGTTGAACACCATCAAAAAACACACACACACACACCACACATACACAGCGGACGTTAAGGCTCACTTTTCGCTTTAACCGGAAACATCATACTCACACACACCGGTCTGCCTGCTATTGAAATCATTGTGCGCGTGCGCTTTTAGAAGAGTAATTATATTATTTTCTTGTTAAATAATGCCACTGCTACAGAATAGGCGATTTGATATTGCAACTCATTGCCATTTGATTTCTTGTGTGCGTGTACTCTGAGACAGAGGGAGAGGAAAAAAACTTGTTTGCTGCCGCCATCTCTCCAACATTGTCTGTCATGACTCATCCATTGGACATGTCATGTGTAAATAGTGATCGTTTTTTTAGCTGGTTAACCAATTGCGTCATGCTGCGGCTTGGTTTTTTCCGCTGCAATTTTTTTTGATTAAAATTTTTTTGCACTGCATTGCATAATCATTCTTATCATCATAATCATCATCTGTACGTTTAGCGTGCCGCCTGGTGGTGATGATAATGACTGTTTTTGAAAAAATTAACAAGCGCGCCAAATTCAAATCATTCCGTAAAATCATTGAATCCAACCAACTAGCAGATTCTGTTTGCGGCCATCATTTGATTCTGATTGTATCGGTTTGGATTGTATTTGGCTGGTCGATACGGAACGATTTCGTTTTCGATGATCATGAAGCATTGAGAAAAAATCCGGACTTGTTCCTCACAGAATCCAATGATTGGAAAAACAGTTTTTGGAACCTTTTTCAAAATGATTTTTGGGGAAATCATATAAGGAACAATTCTAGCCACAAATCGTATCGTCCACTAACAGTATTAGCCTATCGATTAATAAGAAAATTTCAGTTGTTTTTCCAATCCAATCCTTCATCTGTAACCATCGATCCATTTTTGTTTCATTTTTTCAATGTTTTATCCTATTCAATTCTGTGTTGCTATCTACATCAAACATTGACGCTTTTATTCGATTCTCCTTTATTAGTTTTGGGTTCTGTTCCAAAATTATCTCTTAAGATCTCTTTGATATTCGCCTTGCATCCGATCCACTGTGAACCGGTAAAATAAAAGGTCAATTCAAACACATTGCGGTTGAATATAAATGCCTGTCTCTTTGTCTGATTCCAGGTTTCTACCTGTGTTGGCCTGGCCGATATTCTTTCCGCTATATTCACCCTGATTTCTATTCAATGGTTCTTGAGAAACATTAATATAATTTACTTCACCACACAATGGATTCCGATAACATTGGTGATTTTGTTCCAAATCATTCTGGCATTGATCTCGATGCTATTCAAAGAACAAGGGATCACCATATTGGTAATTCAGGGTTCTTTGGCGGAACGATAATTGGCTAATATTCTTGATCTATCCCCTATTGATTGTTGTAGGGATTTTTGACCTTCCTGTCAGTCAATCTGGCCTGGAAAAATCGTGTTCCAAAATCTAGATCAATCATGATCCTGATTATTTTCGGATTGGCCAGTTTGGCGCTTCTGTACATCCGATTATGGATAATGGATTTCAAATTGCCAATTTTCAGTAACATGGACAATCCAGCATCGAAAATTCCCAATGTTTTTTTCCGTTACATCAATTACACTTATATTCTTCTTCTAAACGTGATCATTATTGTTTGTCCACTGTGGTTATCATTCGATTGGTCAATGGGTTGTGTGCCCATTATTGAAACCTTTGAAGACTACCGGCTAATTTTTGTGATATTTTTCCTAATCACTATGCTCACATTCTTGTTTCGTTTATTGTTTTTCCATTCCTGCAAACTCAGGTAAAATCAATCAACAAGTGTCATTGAATGTGCTAATTTCTCTGATTCTTTTAAAGTGATACAATCTTAGTTTTCTGCTTGCTTTCAATCTTCACATTTTTGCCTGCTTCCAATCTGTTCTTTCCGGTCGGATTTGTCATCGCCGAACGCAATCTATTCCTTCCGATTCTTGGATATATTGTGATATTTGTCGTTTCACATCAGCACATTGCCATGAATTTGTTTCCAGCATACAAAAAAGCACTGAATTCTGGCCTCTACTTGATGATCTTATTTCTGGCTTTCAAGTCATTCCAACGTAACCTAGATTGGAATGATGAATTCAAATTGTACCAAACTGATGCATTGGTTTGTCCTGGAAATGCCAAAATTTTCTACAACATTGGAAAAATGTTCGCCGATCAAGGTGATAAAGCTCAAGCAATCGAATATTATCGAAAATCTCTGAGTCTCTACGAAAATTACACCAATGCATTGAATAATTTGGCCAATATATTGAAAGATGAT
Source organism: Amerodectes protonotaria (assembly GCA_025882695.1). Taxonomy (NCBI): domain Eukaryota; kingdom Metazoa; phylum Arthropoda; class Arachnida; order Sarcoptiformes; family Proctophyllodidae; genus Amerodectes; species Amerodectes protonotaria. The sequence continues at coordinate 74,517 of JAOZJS010000073.1, forward strand.
CATCAATTGAACGAAGCCAGAGCATTGTTGGAGAAGGCTTGTTTGCTTGATCCAAAATTTGCAACAGGTTGGATGAATTTGGCCACCGTTGAAATGTCTTTGAATAATTTGCAACAATCTGAACGCTATTTCTTTCGTGCCCTTGATTTAAGACCAAATCATGCTTTCACTTATTTTAATTTGGGAAATTTGGTAATGCAATCCAAACTAGTTTGCGAACGTTTATTCTTTCATATTTTTCTCGTTAGCAAATCAAACGAAACCAACTGGAAATAGCGGAAAAATCATTCCTGAAAGCAATCGAGTTGGACGAACAATTTTCCAAAGCTTGGCACAATTTAATCTTGCTTAAACAGAATTCGCGCCAACTTAAATCTGCTAGTGATTTGGCTCGACAAGCATTGAAACTCATACCCGATGATGATGGTATTCATTTTTTATTGGCAAACATTCTAGGCCAAAACTCGGATCAATTTGCGAATTCCGAACACCATTTCAAACAAGCGATCCGTTTGAATCCGACCAATTCGATGTACCACAATAATTTGGCCGTACTCTATCATCGATTTCGAAACTATTCGCTGGCGATCGAACATTATCGTGAAACCTTGCGATTAAATCCGAAACACATTAAAGCCAGAGAAAATTTAGAGAATTTATTATTGAAAAAAAGGCGAAATTCTCAAATAAAACATTGATGTAATGTAAGAAAATGGAGATTTTTAAGTAAAAGTATAATAATCATTATAAATGAAAAGATATAACAAAGATTAAAAATCGAAATGACAATAGTTGGTGTGTAAAAAAATAAATTGCATAACTGTCGTCGTTTTTTTGGAAAAAAATCGAATCATATATTGACAGTACGACAGATTTGATCGACAAAATTTGTCAAAGAACATCCACCACCATTATAATGATTGAAATTGATGGATGTATAAGCATTGTTGAACAATGATCGTACTTCCAAGATTTTTTCTCCACGCTTACTTATGGCTGCTGTGGTCGCGGCCGAAGCGATTTTGCCTGCACCAGATCTATTGGATTTATTGTTCCTTGAGGAAGATGATGTTTTTGAACCACCACCACCTGTATGCAACATATTGGCCGCAAATCCGTTGATCGGGGATGTGCTCTTTTTCAATGAATTCAACGAATCTGGAGAACTGTAATGATTCAAAATGAGATGATTCTCAATTATACTGCTGGCCTCCGACACAAATTGCCAGCTATCGCTACGTCCCAATGATCCGTTGGAAACCAATGATTGTATGGAACAATTTGGATTGTTATTAGTATTATTCTTATTATTATGGTTGGGTATCTCCACCGGTTTCGTTGATGAATGTAGATCCCCATCAATATAATCACTAATCGCACTCTTTGATGAATTATCATGTTCAAAAGAATCATCCTGACTTTTATTACGTTCCAAGATGGATGATTCACCAAAATGATTAGAATCACTTATCAATGAACTATCTTCCAATGTTAATGTTGAAATCATCTCATCAGGTGATGATGATAATAATGGTGGTGATGAAATTTCCTGTTTCAACGATTCCAGTACTTGGTGGGATTTGTTAATATTTTTGCTCAAAACTTCCACAGACCCGTTCTCTGATGAATCTTCCGATAATTTTCGACTTTTAAGGTCAGATTCTTCAATATCAAATGTGGACAATAATGAAAATGAATCTTCATGTTTATTATTTAATGGATTGTTATTGAGAGGATTAAGACTGGTTGAGCTTCCCTTAAAATTTTGAGGAATGTTTTCGATTATGAAATCATCAAATTGGGCGGAAAAACTATCGGTACTGATCTTTCTCAATGCAGAACATTGATCATTGTTATTATCATATTTATTACCAATATGATGATGGTGATTATTATTATTATTATTAGTAATCAGATCTGCTTGGGCGGCGTTTTGGGTTGACAAATGCTTAATGCTAAAATCATCGCCCGTGATGAATTTTAGGAATTGAAAACAGAAAAACATTATCTCTTCACCTTTGTTCAAGCGATCATTAAGATTATGGCCAAACAAGAACCAATCATATGCAACTGTCAAATATGTTATTTCTGCGGCCGTAAGACTTTGATGAATTTCGCCATCAGCCCACAACGTCAATCGTAACAATGAAATGAACAATGGTGTACGATCCCAGCCGGAAATGCAATGGACCAAAATTGATGAATCACATTCTTTCAGAAAATATAACATCAATTTGATATAATTTTGCGTCAACCTAATCACATCCCAAGAACGATATTCTTGAAAATTTAGGTTCAATTTTTTTGACACTTCATCACAATTCAATAGGCCAAATTCTGCATCAACGAAATCCTGATTCCAATCATAGACTAATCCTTCACCACAATAGCTATTATCTCGATATTCTTTGAAAAACTCACAACCAGGATAAGGGAGCGACAAAATATTAAATTCGGAATAACGATTCTTCTTATCCGCTTTCTCCGACGATGTTACATTCATGCCAAATTTTACCTTTTTCTTCTCCAACATAAGATCACAAATAATTTTAACTTGAAAATATTTCAATAGATTGATGTCTTGATGTCTAATATGAGAAAATAGCTTGGTTGTATCACCAATGTTCAATGTGTTGGGAGGAGATGGTGAATTTTCGATTCTGGCTTTAACAAAATCATCATCTTCATATGTTTCCACATTATCCTCATAATTGTGGCTATAATTTTTACTATCATTGAAAGTAAAATCCAACACCGATCGGCCATAAATTTCGGCAGCGCTGGACAATGTGGCCGAACGGCAAATGTATTTATTTTTGTAAAGAATGGCAGGTATTGGAAAACGAGCTCTACATCTTGCAACACGTGCTTTCGATATGAGTTCTTTAAGTTTTTTCAAATCTAATCTTTTACCATTTTTGTTATTGTTTGTGCTATTGTGGTCCGAATCGTTCAGTGTAGGCTTCAGTAAACAAGGCATCAATGGATCTATGTTGTTTTGATTGGATTTGGCAGTTCGTTGTGCATCGTGTTCAATATCTAAATCTCTCTCAGGAATCAAAATCTGCGATGGATAACTGGTTGACAATTGTCCTTTATCATTAGGAATGACCATCAAATTGGCATAATCTTTCGACATTAGACGAATACAGGTTTCTTCGATTTGTGCAGTCTTTTTTTCCGTATCTTTCGATCTATATTGTATGCTGGAAAAGAATTTTATCAACTCTCCAAGATCTTTGATGGTGATATTCTTTTCTTCATTGTCGAAATTCATGTTTCAGAATTCATAAAACAAAGCAACCGAAGATCTGGAACAGGATGATGAGAAAAGCTGTAAATTAACAATAAGCAACGGTGCTCGAATGTCGATAAAGATGTTGCTGATGATGATGATGATGATGATGAACAAATCTTGTCTGACTTCAAACGTTGCATTGATGATCGATTGATTGATTGCCAGTTATCGTTGCGGTGGTTTTTGTAACAAATCTTTGTTTCTTGGTTTCAGATTTTTTTTAGATTATCGCATTCAACACTCGTTTCAAACGAAACGATCCACGTGGATTATCAACTAAAACAAGGCCAATTCGAACGAATAGTTGCAGAGAAATTATTAGTTGGCAAGTTTATTAGGAAAACAGTTATTGGTAGTTGTTATTTGTAAAAAACAAAAATCAATGCGCTTCAATTAAAATTTTGCAAATGCAAAAACAGCATCGAAAATATATGGGGACCAGATATCTATAACGCTTCCCGATCATAAACTTTTGGCGAAGGCACATCACGCGCAATGGAAAAGAGAGCAGCGCCACATTTTTTTCCGACCGTTTCCATAAACGACGTTACAATTTTTTTTTACGAAATTGAATTTTGCTGCCTTTTATAAAACCTTTAGCTTAACCCATATCATTTTCGTTTGTCAATTCTCGCGCAAACCAAAATAGAAATTGCTCATAATAAAATTGAGAATACCGTAGTGTGATACTACTGGTGGATATAACTTGATTTAAAAATAAAACCAGAAAAATCTGTTGGCTGAGTCATTTTTTTGCGATGCGCCAAAATTGTACGCTTTTTGGGGTTTGAAAATTTTTAAAAAACTTTATTTCTCCAATTAAAAATATTCTCCATCATCATCATCATAATAATAGCAAGGATTTAAATCAATAAAAATTGTTTTTTAAGGATTGAAATTTGAAATTCAAGAGTTGTTGTTGTTGTTGTGTTTTACTTTGCATGTAAATTTTTTTAAAAGTTGTTGCATTTGTTTAAATTGATGTTCACACACATACAGACAAAAATATATATTCTTCTCGGGCTTTAAAAACACCGTACACTTGATTCATAATTCTCTTGGCATACATCAATAGTTGTTTGATCTCAAATAATCACCGAGTTTTTCAATAACATTATTCAGTTGTCCTGGTGGAAAACCATCCACTGTCGCCGCAGCTAAAAGACCTATTTTTTCACAGAAAAAAAACGACGACAAATATTAATTCTTTGAGAATATACTCATACATAGCTTGAGGTTTAAAAATAGATGCACAACAAAAATTCTTACATGTTTGTGTGGCAACAATGCAAAGAGCAGAGGATCCTTTACGGCCACGAACCAATTGATTATCAGCTTGAATACAAATATACTTTTCGCCACCGATGTGGATACCGTTGTCTAAAAATCCCGAAGGATTTTGTCTTATGGTGTCGGCGATGGTTTTCAATTCTTTAGGACTGATCTGCTGTATAAATTAAATACAAAATCAATAATCAAGCAAATTCCAATCGAATTAATCGAATCAATTATAAGTTTATTTATTCCAAGGTTCGATAAACGATCAATTTTCATTAGCCAAAAATGTTCGACCAGCTATGATTCAATCAATATAGGGGGAGGCCGGTGCGCTCACCAAGACAACAACAACAATAACTATGCCGGTTGATCAAATTTTTTCACGAACTTTCATATTTGATTGATCCCGATTTACCATCTGAACCAATGATCTAATATTGTCTTACCTTTTTATCATCTTTTTCAAATTTGGCCCAAACCGAACCATCTTGAATATTGGCTATAGCAGCAAGATTGCAATCAACGTGTTGGCAAATTTGGTTATCGACATATGATTGCCAAGACATGATGTATGGTGATTATGTGGTGTGTTGGTTGTTATTTGAAAAAATAATAAAACAATTCAATATAAACAAGCGTTGTTGTGGAGTCGGCTAAAGAAAAGCACAATTTATCGAGGTTTTGATTTCTTCGAAATGAAAAAAATGTCGGTTAATATGAAAAACAAAGAGCACAATTGGTAGAATCGTTGGGATGCCTTGTCACCAAAACAATGTGTGAAAGTTGATTACGATTGGAAGGAAGACCGTTGATTTTTTTATTTTGTGTTTCAGGATCTCGAAAGATGTTTGAATGTCGGTTAGTTTTGATTTTCAGGAAAAATCAAATAAAAAAACGTCGTGTGTTTTCTACTCTTTGGTGATTTTATTTCACTGTCTCGATTTCGTATTCTCTCAGAGCACACTAGAGTTCTTCTTGTTATCGAGCTTGCTGTTGTAGTGTCTTTTCGTTCAGTTGTTTTACGCGGATGATGATGTTGGTGATGATGATGGCGCGGTGTGGAGATGATGGTTTTCTGGTTGTGGTGTTATAGCTGGTTGGATGGCTGGTCGGTAACAAAAATCTTGCTTTCTTTTCACAGCACTTTTTGAAGTCGGCGAGACATACACACACATTTGTTATAGTCACACTAGTCACACATCGTAGCAACAGCAACAGCAACAGCAGCAGCAGCAGCATCGCCGAAAAGCATGAAACACAAAAAGGCGAAATAAAAAAAAAAGAAAAAAACGTTGCGGACGCAATACGCATGCATGTTCCTTTCTACTGTGTCTGTGTGTGTGACTTGGGAGGAAAATGGCGCCACCATCTCCAATTGCGATATCGTTTGCTTCTAGCAATTTTTTTTCATTTTTTTTTGGGATAGGCTCTCACTTGTGTGTGGTATTGCTTATTTTGAGCGCATTTCGACACATATACACTTCCTCGGGTTATTTATTTCATACATGCGTATGTTTCTTGGTAGTGGTCCAAACCCAAATTTTACTCCCAAAGAATGTCAGCCAGAAACACCATTATCGTACGCATTGCAACACATTGGGTTTTTGTTTTGATGAATCAACTCCAGTCCGTTTCCTTCCCCTCAAAGTGAAGGCGTGTAGTTTGGCGATGGTCGTATTATCATTATTTTCCTCCTTTGGTTGCAATCATCATCATCATCAACAGAATGTAATAATAATAATAATAATCATGTTAACAATTCATTCAATCATCATGGTTATTTTGTTATCAAAATAACGTTTTAATTCATTCTTCGGTTATTGGGAAAAAAATTCAAACTTTTTAATTTCCACGCCCAACACTCAATCTATGAATGGAATTCCGTTGGATGGATTGCGTGGATCCGTTACCATAACGCACTAGTTTGATTTATCGGTATTAACTGATTGTCATCGAGAAGATGTTGATCCGTTAGGCAATTGATCAGGAGTCAAAGAATTGAGTGATAATAAGGATAACACTTACAAAATACCGTTATGTTGAAATACTCCTGGAAATTGAACTACACCCAACACTTAAGGCCTTCTTTGTTGTATCATCTCATTATCACTGTCAAAATATAGCAGTTTTTTTGGCAAAAACTGCGATTAAGGTTAAGGGGGTGGCGTTGATCTAGTATTTTTCGTTTTGCTTGTTTGTTTAAAATAATCATGAACATTACTTGACACGAAGTAACAATCATAATCATAACAATCAACCAATGGCAACAGCAGGCGACTACAACGACACATAAACCGACAGTTGCTGTCGTTGTTTGCCGTGGTGTTATTGCCCGTTTTTAATGAGATGAGGATTGCACCCCCTTTTGTGGGCGATATGCTAAATGGTTACCAAAACAAACGATGATCATATTCCATCCAACCGTTCAAACTTTTACGGTGGCATTATGTTTGTATTATTCTTTGAGAATAATTTGACTGATTTGTTTGATTTCGATAAATTTTCTAAGATCAAAATCAATCGTTGCCGATCATTACGCATTATTAGCCATCTGCACACTTGTCATCAGGGAATAAGTGTATTGGCAAAAACCTCTTCAGCTTTTCTTATGCACATCTGTAACAATAATATTTATCCACTTGTTGTGTCTGAAATTGAATCCAATAAATCACCAGCATAGAAAAACACAGGCAATTTCAGATGCACTTTGAATTTGGGCAGGAAAAATATTCTATTTTTTTGCTTTTTTGAGAACTTGAAAACATGGAAACTAAACAGGAAATCGGCAAAAGCCAGTCAATCACTTTTCCGATCAGAATTGGGTTATATATTAAAATTATTATTATCGACGACGACAAAATAAACATAGAAGCCGGAATACTTGATCCGTGTTTTTTAGATCAATTTGGAAAGATTATCAATCGAACAGAGAGGAAATTGAATTTTAGAACCGATAAACTTTTCGTTCGTTTTCAATTTTATTTGTAGTCCTGGAGGAAGGTTAAACAAACAAAGATTTTGGTAAAGTTAAATTTGTACATTCAAATCAATTTTGGTTCTGGAAAACTTGGAAGAAAGTTCTTCAAATTTTGAAACAACAAAACATTGTTATAATGATCAACAAAGATAATAAAGCTAGCATTCCGAACAAATCTAGTGATCCATTTAAGGTGTAATTACGTACCAAAAAATAATAATCAAGTGACTGTGATAATTAGAATAGCACACAATGAATAGAAATAGCAACAACCGAAAAATCCAGGTAAATTAAGTGGTACTCACCTGGAAGACCTGTATGCCGTTACTAACGTTATTCTGTGTCACATAATGTTCTATTTTTTTCGTTCGAATTTTTTTGTGGAAACATTTGTCGAAACCGCTATAAACACCTTATAGCAACAGTGTCTCAATAGCGGTGGAAATGGTGACAGCTTTTTCTCTCTTTCTTCTCTTGGAAAGTTTCTCTCTTGGCCAGATGAGCGCTGTTAATGTTTGGTTGTTTTTGTTTTGGATTTATAATACGCTCCCTTTAATTTCTCGAAGAGCCTGATCGATTGCTGGCTTAATTTTGGGGTTGAATGTTGCCGTTGATTGATTATATATAAAATTAGGAGAGATTCTCATTAATTATCGATTAGTAAATTGAATCATTACCGTGTATTGTTCTCCAGCAAATTTGATATGATACATATTTCTTTTCATCGTAACTGCATCCTGGAAGAAAAGAAACGTCAACAATTTACTTAGGAGAGACAATATTTTATTTTTGTTTGATAAAATATAACTTTGCTCACCAATTTTTTTGATATAAATTATCGTTGTTGTTGCTATTTTTTTGTTGATACTGTGTGTTTCAGTCCATCTCTAAGACTTGACGAAAAAAAATGATTCAACTGATTCATCAATTTGTCGATTGATTACATAATTACAGGTATAATAATCCTCTTTATCAATCTGATTTTTCTGACATTGTTTTTCTAACATTCATGTTCAGCTGATGGTGGCAGTGTATATGTGTTCTTATTGGAGTAGTCTTGTTTGGTATTAAAATTTACCAGTCATCATCATCGTCATCAACATCATCCATCATTCGATTTATCGAACATCTCATTAAGTTTGTCGAAATTTTCATCTTTTACGTCGCTTTTAGATCCAACTACACTTGTTTCAAATGTCTCCAAACAGATTTAATCTACAACTAAAAGGTAGATGATGTAGGCAAATATAAAACGGCCTTTTTTTCATCATATTTTTTTTTATAATTCTCATTCAGTTTTACATGGCCAATTGTCAACAACCTCTGTTTTTAAACCTGATCCATATATTGTGATTACATTAGACAATTTCAATTGTTATAAAACTAATTATCAACGTTCCACCAATAATCCAGAATGGAACGAAGAATTTTCAATGTAAGTTTTTTTTGTCGTGTGTATAATGCGCATTTTATAATATTTTTCCTATTTTCTAGGGCTATCACACCGTATTCTCACTTGAAATTCAAGGTTTACAATCACAATTCATTAAAAAAAGATGTGCTGATTGGCGAGACTACTTTGGATTTACATGATATTTTCAAGAAACACAACGGTGTTATCAATAATGTGGCTTTTCCTTTGTCGCTAAAGCTTAACCATCAAGCAGCTCATAAATCCATACTTTCGAATCGTGGTCCAAACTATATCTACATATCCATCGATGGTGTGACTGTGGATATGACAGAATTTCCCGAACAAAATTCCACTGCCGAACAAAATAATGTTTCGTCGCCGTCGTCGAATGCAATAGCTGCGTCAGCAGCCAATAATCAAATTAGTGAAACCCAACAACCGGGTACATCATCATCGAATATAGTCGCGGAAATCACATCTTCGCTTCCCAAATGGTCTTTGAAAGATCCATTATTTACGCATAATGCTAGTTCTAGTGGTAATTCTTCCACTGCAAACAATAATAAAAAAAACATAGTTGTAAGCCCATCCCGGAAACCCACCGCTTCCACAAACACCAATGATCATCCAACATCCGATCCAGCATCAACTTCATCCGCTATCAATATGAACGGGCCATCTTCTAGGCCTAGTGCTCCATCGTTGCAACCAGAAGAACCATTGCCTCATGGTTGGGAAATTCGTATCGACACATATGGAAGGTATATTGCCCTCATTAACTATAATGTTTTGCAACAAATCTTGTAAGGATCAACTTTGGTTTATTTTATCATTTCAGAAAGTATTACGTGGATCATAATACAAAATCAACCACATGGCAACGCCCGACACCTTTGCCGCCAGGCTGGGAGATGAGAAAAGACAGCAAAGGCCGTATTTATTATGTTGATCATAATACCAGGTATGGCATAATTATAATAATTGTTATTTTTGTCATCATCTTCTGAAAAAATTACTTTAAGGACCACCACATGGCAACGACCCACTCCAGAAAGTGTTCGTAATTACCAACATTGGCAATCACAACAGGGTTCAGTGATGCAACAATGTGAAAGGAGGTTTCTATATGATCAATCCAATAATTGGAATGCGGTTACCGCAAATGGCCATGCAAATAAGCCAACAGGAGTAACACCGGACGAACAGAACGATGCCATCTTGCCGGAAGGATGGGAAAAACGTATAGATCATAGTGGTCGTGTATATTATGTTAACCATAAAAATAAGGTTTTTATTAGATAAATTTTTTTCTGCAAAAAAAACTAAAAAAAAAATCATATTTTTACCCAGACAACCCAATGGGAAGATCCGAGAACACAGGGAAAACAAACACCAAATCTAGAGGATATTCCATTGCCGCAAGGTTGGGAGATCAAATATACGTTGGAGGGAAAAATGTATTTTGTGGATCATAATACCAAAACGACCACTTATCAAGATCCGCGCCGTTTGAATGGTCAATATGGTGTGCCGGCAGCTTATGAACGGTCGTTTAGGTGGAAATTAACTCAATTCCGTTATCTCTGCTTGTACAATGCATTACCGAATCATATCAAACTACAAGTGTCGAGGAACAATATTTTTGAGGATTCTTTCCTATCAATAATGCGCGAAAAGCCACATGAATTACGAAAAAGACTATTTATCACATTCAAAGGTGAAGAAGGATTGGATTATGGTGGTATTGCACGTGAATGGTTTTTTTTCCTTTCACATGAGGTAATTTTTTCCATTGGAATTCGCTTGTGAAACCTACTGAACGAAATTTTGTCTAAATCACAGGTTTTGAATCCAATGTATTGCCTGTTTGAGTATGCCAGTAAAAATAATTATTCATTGCAAATCAATCCGGCAAGCTCGGTGAATCCGGATCATCTTTTATATTTTCGATTTATCGGAAGATTTATAGCTATGGTAATGTTTAGTTAGAAAAAAACTTATACTCTTATTTTAATTGATTTCGAATCCCATTTCAGGCCTTATATCATGGAAAATTCATTTATTCTGGTTTTACACTTCCGTTTTACAAAAGAATGTTGGGCAAAAAATTAGTGATGAAAGACATTGAATCGATCGATCCGGAATTTTACAATTCTCTAAAATGGATCAGAGAAAATTCCATTGAAGAATGTGGTTTAGAATTATATTTTTCCGTAGATTTTGAGGTTCTAGGACAGATTCAATCGCATGATCTTGTGGAAGGTGGTTCCGAAAAAAGAGTAGACGATTCGAATAAAGAAGATTATCTCAGATTGATGACCGATTGGAGATTCAGCAGAGGTGAGAGTAACTGCCTGTTGAATTTTCAACCAAAAAACTCAAATTTTTTCCACATGCAAACGTGATAGGTCAAGAAGAGCAAACCAAAGCATTTTTGGATGGCTTCAATGAAGTTCTGCCGCTAGAATGGTTGCATTATTTTGACGAAAGAGAACTAGAATTGCTGCTGTGCGGAATGCAAGAGATCGACATCGATGATTGGCAACGGAACACAATTTATCGCCATTATACACGTAATTCCAGGCAGATAATCTGGTTTTGGCAATTCGTTAGAGAAGAATGTGATAATGAAAAACGAGCTCGTCTGCTTCAATTCGTCACAGGTATATTGGCTTTTTTGAAAAAAGACCTTTGACCAATGACCTTTTTTTTGTGTAAAATTAAAGGAACATGCAGAGTTCCGGTGGGCGGTTTTGCCGAACTGATGGGATCCAATGGTCCGCAAAGATTTTGCATCGAAAAAGTGGGCAAAGAAAATTGGCTACCACGTAGCCATACTTGTTTCAATAGATTAGATTTACCACCGTATAAATCCTATAGTCAAATGATAGAAAAATTGAATTATGCCATCGAAGAAACTGAAGGTTTTTCACAAGAATAAACACCATCTTACACAAACACTCACACACATCCAATTAATTAACCTAGAGCTAATTTTGTTGACATTTTTCGTTTCGTTGTTGAATTTTTGTGAACATAAAACACCCACAATTCCCTTCAATAATTATTTCGACAAAACCTTTTTAAACTTGATTTAATTGTACAATAATGATGATCGTCACAGAATCATCCCCACAAACCATGTGATCAAATATTCTTTATGTGTAATTGTAAAGAGATGTTTGGAAGTTGAAGATAAATGCAATAAAAAAAAGTGAAAAGTTCATTTAATTCGATCAAAAATCAAATTGGAATCGTCGTAGGCGTTTCGGGTGGTTGTTTTAATTTTACTCTCAAATCTTCATTGCCGGATATCGTATATGCGTCCGGAGATTCGGACCAAAAATCAATTTGTTCATCTATTTGGAATCGTTTTAGGATTTCCTCTATAATGAAGGTTGATTGATCATTAAGATCATCATCATTCAATTCAGATAGTTCGAGCTCGATTTTCAAAAAAACTTTCAGGTATTCTGTTGAAGAATTGAACAACATCAAAATCAATTCATCTTGATACAAGATTTTTGTCTTGAATGATTCTATTTTATCTTCGAATAAGCTTAATAAATGATTTATATCTTTCAATTGTTTGTCTTGTACGTCTTCAACATGGCTTAGCTGTCTTTGATTGCCCAAACTGTTTTCATTTAATCTTTTTTGATATTCTGGTTTCTGCTGAAGAGTATTTTTGGTCTTTGCATAGTTCTGCAAAGATTCTTCATCTTTCCATGTTAGACATTTCCAACAATCTGGTAGTTTATTAAGTACAATTTGGGTTGGTTTGAGATTTTTAAGCTTCGAATATTCATCTCGATCCTCTTGGTAATGTTGAATTTTCAGACCAATCAACTCAATCAATTTATGATCATCGATTTGGCAATGTCCGGAGTGCGAATATTCCGAAATCAATTTTAGAGTATCGTTGAAATGATTGAAATTCTCTTCTACGAGGTATGGGACAAGGTAATTACCCGAAAAAAACCAATATTCCAACGAACTTACCAAGAAGACGGATAATTTTTTTCTTGTCTTGGAAATGAATAAGATATTGATGAACAATCTCATCCAATTCATCAAGATGATTCTCGATTTCATGGAAGAGCTTATAGCAAGGGTTGAATCTAAATTCAAAAGGTAGCCGATTGAGGGCCATTATTTGGAGAAATAATTGATTTTTGGTTGTTTATAAAAATCTTCCAAATAAAACGCTCGCAGCTAAGCAGAATTCAAACAATTCCATTTCAATCTCAGTGGTTCTTTTTCGCAGCTCTTCAAAGCAGCTTTGCCATTTCGGAATATTTAAATAAAATTTTGGTTTCATATTTCACCAGTACTTTTTTTCGATTTTGAATTTAATTCAAACTACGAAATTGGCTAGAAAAGGACTCTTACTCACTCCACATCAGACCTATAACTTGGTTTTTCCTATAAAAATGACCAGTTTCATTGGTAGTTCAACTGAAAAGGGGCTTTCTTTTAATTGTACACAATATGCTATAGCATTGATGAGGGTGATCCTCCTATGCAATACAAATCGCGAAATGAATCCTGATTGGCTGATTTTAGTCTTTTTCAAAATTAATCGACTGTTAGTACGTAGTAAGCTCAACTAGAAAGGGGCTGTCTTTGAATTATAGCGTTGAAGGCTGTTGTCTTCCTATAATCAGAAATATAAATCGTAAAATGAATCTTGATTGGCTGATTTTAGTCTTTCCAAAAATTAATCAACTGTTAGTACGTAGTAAGCTCAACTAGAAGGGGGCTGTCTTTGAATTGTAGCGTTGAAGGCTGTTGTCTTCCTATAATCAGAAATATAAATCGTAAAATGAATGCTGATTGGTTTGTTATAGTTTCTCTCAAAATTAAGCGACTATTAGTACGTAGCAAGTTTTAATTTTGGATTTTAATTAATTTTGAATATATTTAGGACCAATATTTTTAAGACATTTCTTAGCCATTAAATTGATTAACATTTGCTTGTCTTTGTGTACGGTTTTCGATTGGCCGCTGGTTTCAACAACAAAGATAATGGAATTAATTATTGATTCAAAATGCTTTATCGAGATTGGTCTTGGTTTAGATTCTTCAGCTCTATTCTGAGCTTGATCCAGAAGAACCGTGTGGAAATAAATGTGAGGAAGAATTATGAAACAACTTGTGTGTATGTGCCTGTGAAATTTTTCAGAATAAAATGGTACATTATAAATAATTTATAATTCAAATAATGAAGATAAATCAATTAACAACAAAAGTTAAAATTTTTTTGCGCGCGCTCTTGCTTGAATTTGAATTCTTCTCGCTGCAGTCGAAGTTGTGGGCGGTTGGCTGAGCTTTTAGTATGAATAATTATTGATTAATAAACAGGAATTGATAAATAATAATGATAATATTGATTTCAATAAATATTTATCAAGATTTTAAGAAAAACAACATCGAACTAGGCTTGTATGGGATGTGTGTTGTTCAGATTATAAATGCATTTAAACGTTGCAAATGAATGATTTGGAAGAGGAGAGAGAGAGAGAGAGAGGGCCAGATTATTTCAAGAATCATTGTGAACATCTTGTAGTTGAGACGATTTCATTTCGGTTTCTTATTGTATTTTGAGAGAATATAGAGAAATTTAAAGATTGAGGATTCAGTAAAACAACAACCATAATATTGTTCCAGGGATTTTTGAAAGAAAAAGAAATTTTGGCACAAACGTCAACGCAACGGACGACCTGGATATACTTTGCTTGCGATTAAAGAAAAAAAAGTAGGGTCAGGGCAGGAGGAAAACGACGTTGTTGGTTGGCTCAGAATTGTTTTAAGGATTTATATGATGAAATCAAAATATGATGATTTTGGCCAAAGGCCCGATCCAGTGGGACAATTATCTCAAATCGGTTAGATTAGATTTAGAACCAAACAATTTGACTAGTTGATCTTCATAATGATTGAAATTTCTTTTCATTATGTCCATACATGGTCCCAGTAATCTTTCAAATGCTTGCACATCAAGAACTATTTGAAATGAGTGGAATTAGCTTCCAGGGAATGTCTTATATTTAGACAAGGATTCACACTTACAAGCTGTCTTGACCTCTGGACTGGCAGCATAAGCAGTGGCCGCCCTTGGTTTTTTGGTGATCAACGCCAATTCACCAAAATAGCCACCTTTCTCCACGCGTGATAATTCTTGTTCATGGCCGTTTTCCTTCAATCATGAATACCAATCAATCGAATAAGAAAAGAATGTGAGGATCGACAATAGATTAAAATCATAATAATAATAATCAATTATCAATAATTAATAATCATTAAAATATGAATGACAATAATCACGATGGCACGCTATTGCTTACCTCTTTGACGATCCTAACTATGCCTTCTTGAACAAAGTACATTCCATCGGCTTCATCGCCCTGAAATTCGCGTTGAAATTCAAATTTTTATATTAAATAAAAACCTGTAGTAGGATTCTTCCCAGGCAATACCTGTTTAATGATCAGATCACCCATTCTATAACATTTGGGCATAAATGCATCACTCAAGGACATTTTCTCGTAATACTGTAAGGGGAAACAGAATGCACGAAATCAAAAATTATTCTAAACATTTTTCAACAACCCAAGCGAATTGATTGCCCGGTTTGGTGAGGAAGCAAATGAACTGAAATGAATATGAATGGAAAATTAACCTCAAGACATTTGAATATCTCCACTTTTTCGATGAAATTTTCATATTCTTTGCGTTTCATAAAAGCCCGTTTCAGTACGATTCTTCTAAATGTTTGTCGGCTCTATGAAATAAAAAAATAAAACATTTCAAATGTCAAATTTTTGATTCCAGAACATCCAGAACAACTTCCGGTTCCAATATTTACCATGGCCCAAAGTGAACCAGGGGTCAGTGCACGAACAGTGGCCGCTCTGGGCATGTTGTACATCAAAGCTAATTCACCGAAGCTACCAGAATTGACATATTTTCCAACTTCTTTCTCTGTTCCATCATCGTTGGCCACCGTGATAGAGAACGTTCCCCTAACGGAATCGAATAGTTAAAAAAAAGAAGTGTGTTTTAAAATTGAAACGGAACTACTAGAAAATGTATTCTTGAAAATAATTAAAATCTAACAAGGGATACTCACTCGGAGATCACATAGAAATAATCTCCATCGTCTCCTTGTTTGATGACAACTTCATTAGCTTCAACCTAATTTGTGTTCGGGGTGAACAAGTCAAACACAGACAGGCAAACAATAAGAATAAGAATAGGCAAACACAACAATGGGAAACAAGAGAACATCTTGACATGAAAAAAAGTGCAATCTTAGATCTTTGGTACCTTTCGTTCAAACATTGCGTCAATGATTTCGTTCATTTCACTCTGGGGAATTGAAATCAAAGAATCGAAATAGGAGAATGATTGTGATTAGAAAAAGGAATCAAGTGGTTCTTGTATTGATGATGATGATGATTCTTACCGGTTCAAGTGATCTGAATAGCAATATGTGTTTGATAGCTTCGCTCAATCTTTGCCTTTGTTCATCACTTTTTGGGTAGAATATCTGTGTGTGAGTGGGTGTGCAAGTTAGATAGGTTTGCCGATTCCGGTTATTTTCGTGGGCAAAGGAAAGGAGAATCAAAAGAAAAGTAGAAAAGAAAAAAAACAATGTCAATAATTTGACGGAACACCGATAAAAGCAGCAATCATCTTGCTGATGATCAACACCATCTTAAATGTCATTAAATATTTAACAACCTGTTCCAATTCTCCTTCATCCTCTTCAGGATCATAATGTTCGGCAAATACTGATTTACGTCTAGTGAACGATAATCTTTCTGGTGGTTCTATTGGTTTATGTAACCACAACAAAACGAAATTAATAATTAAAGCAATTAGTTGTGATTTTTTGAAAGAGAATTGGTCGGGCGGTGCCCCCTCATACTTATGTCACTAGATGTTGAATCATTATCATCTTCATTTAGATGATTACTTTGCAAACTATGATTGCTGGGCGCCGAATTGCGGCGCTCAGAAAGTAATCTTTGGAAATAATTGGCCGCATATTCCAAAAGATCGGCAGGACGATTTACCAAAACGCTTACGGTAAAATCGATCAATAAATTATTTAATTCGGCTGGAATTTCGTAATTGGGATGACTCATGATTGTGGATTCAATGTATTTTGATTTGATTCAACAAAAAAAATTTGCCGGAAGATTCTGTCTCCCGGATGTCGTTTTATTGAAACGGTTTTTTGACTAGAAACAGACTAATTTTTCGGATTAAGGGAAAAAACACGAGGGTCGTTGCTGTGATTTCGGCTAACAACTTGAAGCAAAATTGGAAGAATCGAAGATTGTGGCAAATTGGTTGGGTAATAATATCGGCACACACTTCCGGACGGAGGGCAAAAACAACAATTTTCATTTAGAGAAGAGCAACAAGGTCGAATCGCGGTTTTTTCTTGCTATCCAACATAACAATGTTCATGTATCGTTTTTCCGAATTTATTAGGAAAAAAGAATCATCCTTAAGCATAATCGATGCGATGGAAAACAGACAGGCTTGAAGCACGCACCTACATCGTACGTACCACACTTCTGATTTTGATTGATGGATGATTACAACAACATGAAACATTTAAGCTGAAAGAAGAACAAGGTGAAGAACAACAAACAAACAAAAAAAATGTATCGTTGTCGTCAGATAAACGTCGATTCTCGTTTGCTTGATTTCTAGTTCTTGTTTGGATGTTTGGATGCTTGAAGATGGTTGATCTGGTTGCTTTTGGATGCTGGAAACAACGGCCTTGCTCACCGAACGATAGAAAAAGATAGAGAGAGAGAGAAAGAGAGAAAGAGGGATCTAAATTAGCTCACAAATTTGTTGTTATTGTTTTTTCCTTCTTCTTCAACAACTTCTTCTCTGGTTGATTGGTTGCGTTCCTCGATGATGGTGTCGATGATGTTGTTGGTGTTGAGCTGGTAAAGTATTGACGCAACGGGATGGTGGTGGAACACACACACACACACACACACAACCATCAAACATGCACCACCAACAAACTAAATTTTGCCGTTGCCGTTCTACTAAATATGCCAGTGTTCAACGTATTGGACGTGGATGGTTCTCTCTGTGCTGTTTGGTGGATGGATTGATCGTTGCCTTGTTGTTGATTTTAATACTTAACATTTATTATTTGGATTATTTGTATTAATTATCATTGATGATGACGATCATGATCAGAATCTAGACACAAGGAGTTAGCATCCGATCAGTTCACTGACGTCAACTTGGGGGTTGTTTCCTTCAAAACGAAATAATAGCCGAACAAAAGTAGATCAACGGTGGTTCAATATCTTCAACAATATTCAAACATCAAATTTCGGCAAAAATCAGAACACCAAACCAAATCAAAGTCTTTTTTGGCCAGTATTTGTCGTGGAATCGTTTCGAAACGCGGTGAATCTGATTGATTTCGAATCAAGAATGATGATGACGATTGGAAGTTTCGAGGACTATTGATTGGTTGATTAATAAATCATTAAATTATTCAATCAGCCCAATAGGCGGATCATGTTGATCGATCAAGAGTGTAATAGGCGTTTCTGCGTAGTGCGCTGCGTTGATCAAGTGTTTGTAGGATGATTTTTTAAAATAATTTTTAAACTAGAAATTTGGATGAAATTTGTTCTGGCTTGAAACGATCACCATATTTTTCTGGAACGGATGTATGGATCACAGTGCACTTATTTTATTGTTGTTGTTTTGGATCTTTGAAACACACAGAATCCAGAACCTATCGGTTCTGGTGGTTGTAGGGAGAAGAGGATACGGTTCGGAACGTGTGGTATCTACATGCGTGCCCTGGTGTATCTGTAACTATTGTTGGACTTTCTTTTTTGGTATTCTTTCTATCTTAGGCTTTTGTCTGGATTTATAGTCGGATTTTGTGTTGGTGTGTCCCTTTGCGACGATATTACAATTATTGTCAATATTAATATTATAATAAAACCAGAGAAAATGTATGTTTGCCGTTTCTTACTTCAATTTCTTTTGTGTTAGTTATTTTAGATTGGTTTTTGGGTTTGTGTTGGCTTCATTCGACTGGCACAACAACAATAAGTATACAACAAATGATGATATACAACAAGAAGAAAAAAAGATGATAATATGAAAAGAGAGAGAGAGAAAGAGAGAGAGAGAGATGGAAAGAAAGCTGGAATCATCAATAAAATACATGGAAGTTATTTGGATGTAGACGGTGAAGAAGAAGAAGATGATGGTGGCGATGGTGATGCTGAAAAAGAAGAAGATGAAGAAGAAGAAAGCTTATGGAAAAAGCATCCAAAAGTCTCATTCCTATTTCTCTACTTTGTCCTCTATATATTATAATTGTTGTTAATAATAATAAGAATAGTAATAATAATAATACCACCAATATTGACTACTGGTAGCAGGAGCGTTGGTTGGTTGGTTGGTTGGCTGGCTGGCTGGTTGGTTGGTTGGTTTTCTGGTATCTTTCTTGGATACTCCAGAAACGTGCAGACCATATATATCTTTCTGGTATGCTGGATGTGTGCGAGATTTAAGTTGATTGCCGCAAAAACTACAATCTATGACATACATTTACCAAAGATAGGCGCCAGCAAGTGAAGGATCCTTTGGGCGCATACACGCCGCCGAACACCATCATCATCAATATTCAACACTACCGATGTTGATGGGATGACGATGACGATGACGACGGCCAAGACCACCGACAACACAATGGGGCGACCACAATCCCAGAAAACACACACCGAGAATAGAATGTGTGTGTGCGTGTGTGTGGGCCTGAGTATGTCTCCTTACGATTCTCGACACTCTTCTTCTTCTGTTTCCAAACAATTTCCCAAAACCAACTATAGATTCTTGTTCCCGTTAGTCCTGGTTCGCGGCCAACATGGTATGGGAGCTACCTATTCGCGTTTTTCATTCTCATTTTTATCATCATTGTCGTAGTTTTTTTTTTGTTATCATCATCTTGGTAGATGGATTCGTTGAACTACGAATGCGTTTGCGCTCGGTATCCGGAAAATGTGTGCATGAGGCTGGCGTCAAAGATTTTAGGGAGCCAATGTGGCCTATGTGAGTGGTCCAGAATTGATTCTGGCTTCTGCTTCCCGGAAAAGAACCGGCCCGATCCAAACAATGTCGCGACCAATGCAATCTGGATCACGCACACCCAAATTTTTCGGAATCGGTTGACATTTTCGATAACCGACAACCGATAATGAAGGTGACCATTATGGCTCTCTCTCTCTCTCACACACACACACACACACACATTACCTCTCACGCTGCAACAGCTCTGAAATTAATCCCGAATAGGAGAACTTATATAACCAGTACAAGACCAACAAAAATAAATATTAAAAAAATAGAACATGGAGACACACTTATACCTGCATTTGATTAGGCTTTTTTCGGTAAAAAAAGAATGTTGATGGAACACAACAACAACATCATATGCCGACTTATACGCCGAGAACATGGATGTATAGCAGCATACTTGAGCCCAATAGCAGCAATCTTGGCTTATTCTTCCTTTGATTCTATCTTTCTTTTGAAGCAAATCTCTTTCTCTCCCTATCCTATCCAGACGGATGGAGATAAAGGATCCAAAATGAGATTCCAAGGATCTCTCACACCTATATACTTCGGAAAAAAAGCTGGCAACGAAAATATTTGTAATAATAATGATAAATTATATATCAGGCTAGAGAAAGAGAGAGAGAGAGAGAGAGAGAGAGAGAGAGAGAGAGAGAGAGAGAGAGAGAGGCTGGTTAGAGGAAAAAAATTAATTTTTTTTCAAATTTTTTCTCGCATTACATTCCGACGATACAACACCTGTGCGCGTGTCTGTGTGTGTGTGTGTGTGTGTGTGTGTGTCTATGTGTCTGGTGACATTGCGCCTTTGCTGCGGCAAGGAAAATAAAGGCGGTTGGGCGGGATGGTAGTTTTAGCTGTCTACTGCCATCAGAGAGAAAGAGTGGGAGTGCGATATTTAATTGGATTAGAGATGAAGGCTTTTTTCTTTTATCGAATTGACAAAAACAGCTTTCATTGGCTGCTTTCTTTCCATCTCTCTGCTAGCTTTTTGCTATTTGGAGGATGATGACTATTATAGAAGCTAGCACAAACCAGCCAATGGAATTGGTTTTCAAAGCAAAGGGAGAGAGAAAGAGAGAAAAAAGTTTGAAAGAAAATTAGCCAAAATTTTCTTTTTAGCCTTTTTTTTTGCTATCGCCAGGCCCCTTTTTCCTCTCTTTCTTCACAAAGCCAATTTCGATTTGCCTAGCTAAAACGTTGATTGGTTAAATTGCTCGGTTTAGCTTGGCTGCTTTGGCAAGCGCTTTGTTTTAAATCAAGCGAAAAATGCTTAGAGAAGGGAAAACACACCCAGGAATTTAATTTAAAGCTCTTAAAGTTTATTTTATTTTTTGGTTGCTTTTATTTTCATTTTATTATTTTATTTGATCCTTGTCCTTACAAAAGAATATTGATTGCGATTTATGTAGAAAGAATTCCTTCAGAAAAGGATTTTTTCCTTGGTCAACCATGATTTGAAATGTTACGGCCTTGTGGCGGGAATTTACTTTTCAATCATCATCAATGAAAATAATGATCTATTCTTGGTTGATTGGCGACCACTGTGGTTGAATTTTGGTTGCAATGTTTTTTATTATTTTTGGATTTTTTCAAACTACTGCGAACAGTGGCAGGCGAAGGCGATGATGATGGCTTGTTTCGTTTAGCTTGAAGATTAGTCGAAGCTGACAATGATGGTTGGCCATCCCAATCCGTCGAAGATGGTAATGAGGATGGTGGTGATGATGACTGATGCGGCGACGATGAAAATGTAGTCAACTCGATACAACATTCTCTATTCAAACAAATGTCAATATGGCGATTCAAATCAGCGTTTGACGCGAACAATGTACTGGACTGACAAATCGGACATTTCAAGTATTGGATTTCTTCTTCTTCTTCTTTTTCTTCACCTGTTTGTTTTTCATCACTTTTCATCATCACAGCAGAAACTATGCTGTGTTTGATTGGATTCAATGCTGAATTTGAAGAGTCTTCTTGGTTAAATGTTGCTTTTTCGGGATTTTCGGTACCATTACCACCACCACCGTGAGCTTCATCACCATTATTATCAAAACTTGGTGACGACATTATAAAGTCTCCATCACAGTAATATTTATGCATTTCATAATCGGAAATATCATCAAACATTTGATCACATAGAACACATTCGTGAACACAAGCGCCAATGGCTAGGGTTTCATTTTTGTCGTCAAGATCCCACGGTGGTGTCTGGTTCGCGGAAATCGGCCGTTGTTGGTCGGATTTTGTCAAATACTGCGACAATGTTGATTGATTGTTGTCGGCTGTTTCACTGCGAGATCCGATTCGGTTATTGTTGCTGCTCAGACTCAGATTTGATGCTTTTAGGCCCACCAAACGATACTTGTTCAAGGGATGTTTAGCAAATTCTTGTGATACTAATTCTCGGGCCGTTTGGTAAATTAAATTTTCATCCTGAGTTAATTTATCGATGGTACGAGATTTAATAAACACCTCGAAGGTGGTCTTTTTCAATTTCAACGTAATCGTACGACAATATTGCATTTCGTTTCGTAGATCCTTGGCCAAACGAGCAGATAGGTCTTTTAATAAAGAACAAATATCATTAAAATCACCCATATCGTTAACAGTTTTTTCTCTGCTATGAGATTTTTGCACGCTCGGTTCATCTTCATTTAAACTCGATGATCCGATTCCCAAATAAACACGAAAATAGAATCTAACATTAAGTTCGGAGAATAAACAAAACAATAATGATCGCTGTTGGTGGATATCCGCTGCTTTGATCACATTGAATGCGGCCAATATTTGGCCTCGGACCGGACCGATTCCGGTGAATTTTCGCAGTTCGGTTCCATGAACAAATTTTAGAATTTCTTCTCGATCACCTTTCACCATAAATTGACCATTTGGCTTGTTGATATCCGTACAAACTTTGGCCAACATTGTATTGCATGATATGCCCGCGCTTATAGTTAGCTTGGTTTCATCCTGGATTCTTTTCCGGATATTGTTCACAATGTTGAAAGCGAATTGCCAAACATCTTCACCAAGTTGGTCCATAGCTTGCATCTGTTCGACGGTAACATTGTCATTCTCGAACGAATATCTCTGGAACACATGATCGGTCAGGTCGATGTACACTTCATCCAACGAAAAATTTCTTAAATTTGGATCATATTCGCTTATGATGTTCATGACTACCTCACTTTCTGCTGAATAATGTCTAAAGTTTGGCTTGATCAGAATCAACTGTGGACACAGTTTCTTTGCAATGAAACCAGCCATTGCCGAGCGGACACCGAATTTTCTGGCCAAATAGTTACTGGTGGAAATCATGGCCAACGAGCCGACAGCCATTGGTTTTTCGGCCAAGCTTGGATCTTTTTTGATCTCACAAGCAGCAAAAAACATGTCCATATCAAAATGAACGATAATTTTATTTAAAACACGTCGCGATTCCAATTCCAACATCAGAATGTCCGCTCTATCGCCGGCCAATCGTCTATCTTGTTCGGAAATTCTTGCTAATTTCTCCTTAAGCTGATTGATTTGTTCTGCGATCCGTTTCTGTCGTTTCTGTTGGAAAGAATAAAAATTTGAACCTTTACTAGCTTCTTGGATGATTTTATTGATCTTTTCTTGGTCCAATCCATCTAGGCCAGCTTTATGAACATTGATATTGATGAATTCTGGTTTGGGGGTGGCGATCGAAATCGTTTTTGTTGGATCGTTTTTGGCCATCTTCATTGATCAATTTGAAAACGCGCGATTACTTGTTTACCATCACCTCAGGGTATTCAGGATACAAGCGCTGTTCATACGCTGAAAGTATACTTTCGATTCTTTTACCTTACAGAATTTCACAACCAGAATCTGTTTTTCCGAGGTAAAATTTGAATTTTATTCGTCAAAATACGATTGTCAGACAAAAGGTATAGAAATTTAATTTCGAAAAATATATAAAGAATAAATTTTTGACAAAAAAAAGTGATCTCTAAAGTTGTTTTCCCAAAAACACATAGATGAAATGAATAAAATGAGATCAAAAAAATCAAGTAAATGCCCTCCAAAAGGAATAAAAAGACAAAAACTCTACCAGACACAAGGTACAAGGTTTGACAGATTAAAATTTTGGTGATCCGATCAATGCTTCAAAATAAAAGAACTTTGAAAAAAAATCGCCAACATCGTGGAGGGCCGGATATAAAGAAGATCCGAACAACAAAATAGTGAGTGTATCACAATCGGGTAATGTGTAACAATATGAATAAATATAAAAGAAATTATCCTTTAGGAAACAAAAAGAAGGCAAAAAACAAATAATTAAAATCGAAAATGATAGTGGTGGTGGTGGTGGTGGTGATGATGAGGATGATGATGGTAATAAGGCAAAAGAAATGGAAATGATGCGCGATTGAGGTGATGGTGGTTTTGTTCATGAAATGATTTTGAAATCATCATAAACCTTGGTCAATTCTTCTAAATTGTACTCTTTCAATATGACAAATTCGTTGAGCTGTGGATTCATTTTTCTTGCACAATAATAACAATGAACCACGTGTTTCCGATCCACTTCTTTAACAAATAAAATGTTGAATACTTCGATCTGATCGGAATAAAATTATCATTGCAAAAGGCTTAAAAATAATCAATTAGCGCTTACGTCACAGATGACACAATAATGTGCCGGTTCACTTGATTCCCTAGAACGAAGTATGATCTCGTGGTTTAGATCTTCGATCAAATTGGTAATCATAATGGAAGATTTTAGCGATCTCATCAATACACGCCTAGTGATCAGAAAAAAATGTGGATCAAAATTTAGCCACAGAATTCCGTCTAATAATCTTACTTCATCATGGAGAACACAGCTTTGTCGGATATTTTCACATTTCTGGCAATGTTCCAGGTTAAATTGATCATTGGTACAATTGATTTATAATGTTCATGTTTGTTCCATTCATAGCGTTTGATGGCCAGATCGTATTGAAGCGAAGTGAAAGGACCAACATTCCAAGCAATATTGTTACACCAGCCGATTGCTTGAACCCAATGGACGGTGCCAGCACCGACCCAAACTATATCACCCGGTTTTTGGACAAACCTGTAAACAGGCACATGTTCTGCATAGAGATCTTCTAATAAAGGCCACCATGAACCATGCAAATAATTGATGTTATTCCTGCAAAGGTGGATTTAAATTCATTAATTTCAAAATAGAGAATGTGCTAATAGATTTCACACCTTTCACAAATATAATGGATCACTCCCCAATATTCTGGAGCCACACCAAACCATTCACAATCTCCTGGACCAATGTTGATATTGACCGAACAGAAATTATTATTCTCTTGATGGCCCGGCGTTCGGCAGCCAGGAATTTTCATATACAATTGAACAGTGTTCATTCCCAAAATAGTGTGACCAACATGGGTCAACATGTTGGCAGCCGATGATACTCTGGCGAATGGAGGCAATTTGGTCAGCTCTTGGAGCTGAGCTTTCCATTTTTTAGCATCCGACAAATCGACATTGGTGCCAAACTTGACCGGCTTGAACATGCTATATTTTTTATTCTTTCTTGATCTGAAACAAACAAAATATTTAATAAGGCAAAATCCAGCAACAAAATCCAATTTACTTGGCAAACGTTGAATTGGAATCCGAATCTGAATCACGCAAAATTGAATTGGAATTTTTATTACTATCTTCTTTGAGCGATTCGCTGAACGACAGTGCTTGATAATGTCCATATCGTGCAATGGTGGTATGCGATCGTTGACTTTCGCAATACCAAACCATGTCTCGATGTTCTGGATCCCAATTTTCATCTGACGGTTGCATAAATTGTCGGCGAACTTCGATACCATGATCTGGATTGGATTCAACTAGAGTTTTGGTGGAAAATAATCCCAAATCTATGAAAAAAAATAGAAAATAATCATGCCAATTAACATTGTTCGGATTTTCATGCATTTGCGCCTTGAATACATACCTAATTTAAGGGTTGATGAAAGACCTCTAATGACTGCTATATCGTTTGAAAGACAAAATTGTTGAAGTTGAGGCGAAAAAGCTTCTTTTTTGCTATCAACCTGTGCATGAAGCAAAACAAATTAAAATCATTCAACAAGTCCACACCCATTGAGAAAACACTCACATAAATGCTTGGCGTAGGAGGATTCAGTTTCTCTCTGGGCAATGGCGGATAAGGGGGATCAGGAGGGTAAGGTGGATAACCATCATCGGATGTAATACTGATGATGATTTTTGTTTTTTGTGGTGGAAATTTTTTACATTCTTCAATTATTTGTTGAGAGGTCATTTCTATGGAAAGTTTCGGCTGTTTTGCGGACGGATCTTGTTGACTAGAGTCAGATGAGCAAAGAAGTGATAAAATGGCCTCTTCTTTATCTTTACTGATTAGATTCGAATTTTGAGATGATGAAAAGTTTGCTGAATTCAAATTGAATTGACTAGAATATGGATCTTTTGAGTCGATACCAGAATCATCCGATGAAATCGTATTATTGGACATGGCATCACTGTCCATCGAATAAGAACGTTTGGATTTATTTTGATGGAAAAAATCTCCAGCATTCGATGGTGGTGATGGATTTTTGCTAAGGACATTATTGGGATCTAAATTTAGTTTATGATTGGAAAACGCCATCGTATTACTGAATGTGTTAGTCAATGGATTTTTCATTTCAGATTTGGGCTGTTGAATGTTTCCCATGATATTATAATTAACTGGCGGATAAACACCTTGATGATTGTGAATGTTTAATTCTGTTTTAGGTCTTTTGGCAGTGCTATCATTATCAGCAGAAAATGTCTGCTGGCGTTTTGAAGCCATATCGTTATCAACTGAATTGTTCCAGGCTTGTTCTAATGATGGCAGTTTTGATGGACTATTTTTTTTAACAAAAACAAGGTTAGCCGGATTAATCAAACTCCTTCTCCCTCTCTCTCTCAAACAGCTTTGAACATACCCGATCGGTATTAATGAATTGGGAAATTGCGATTTAAGATACTTGACACGTTCGATAAGACCAGGTAATGAGCATGATGATTTGTCTCGAGTTTTTGTAGCGTGTATATAACATTTAAGAGCATCGTGAAATTGACTATAGTTTTCATATAGGACACCTAAATTAGTCCAGGCAGTGGAATTTTCTTTGTTCAATTGTACTGAGCAAACATAGGCTTGTAGAGCATCATATGGTTGATTCTGTTTCTGATACAATATACCAATCGAACACCAAGTGTTTGAATTAGCTTCGGTCTTCTCTACTGAATGGCGATAGGAAACAAAGGCATCATGCACTTGATTCAAACATGCATAACATCTTCCAAGATAATAATAAGCAGTGAATGGATCATTGTCTAATTCTATGGATTCGTTTAAATATTCAATCGCTTGATGAAAACGCGCTTGTGGATCACCACCACCGGTTGTTTCATTCGTATAACAAATCCATCCCAATTGTCGTAATATTTCCGAACGTAAAGTATTAGATATGTTTTTCTGTTTTAACAATTGTGAATATTGTTCCCGGGCGATTTTTATTTTTCCTTCAATCTCGTACAAATGGGCAATATGGAATTTTACTATCATACAAAGAAAAAGAGAGAAAAAATTACTTTAAAATCACCGACAAAATCCTCGTTGAGAGAGATAGAGCTTACTTTCATTCTTTCCCAGCGTGCAAAAATTGGAATCATTCAAAGCGATACGAAAGTACTGAAAAAAAAACAAAAGAATTTTACCACCGTCGGACTATTTCAAAAGTTGGCTAATTACTTTGTGAGCCAAACCATAATGTTTAAGGTACTTGAATATGATACCAAGCCTCACCAGTGCTTCATTGGTTCTGGAGAATTCGGGATCAACGTAAATCAATTGTTTGAATGATTTGATGGCCCTGCAAAATGACGAAATTTTTTTTTATAACATTAGACCTTTGTACCTAAAATGCTACTTTATTTTATTATTACGATGACCAGGTCCAACACAAAAAAAGGTAGACGCAAGCACCATAGTCACATGGGGGGGTCTTTAAGGGCCCAAGAGAGGACCCAGTAACCGTGCCACGAGCGCGCTTACACACATACATATGGCCCCGAGAGCTTCGTAAGTGTAGGGTCCCATAAAAAACATTTTGACGGCGGGCCTATTGCTTTGTTGTCGTCATTTCATTTGTCCTCTGCTGTTCGGGGCAGTATCTTTGCGTTTCTGGTCAAATCTGTTTTCTATTTAAACAAATGGAAAAAATCAACCCATTCACGAATTGATCAATTCGGTCCCTTTAGCCGAGAGTTTTGAAAGGCCAATTGTGTGCCATGAGAGTGTTTTTTTCGTTTCGTTCTCTTCCTTATTTCGATCAATTCTTCAATTGATTTGGTGGCCTAAGTTTGTTTGCGCGCATAATCATAAAACTACACACAGAAATCATTGCCCTTATTTTGAAGGCCATCAAAGCATGAATGGCCAAAAGAAGCGCATTGGAACCGAACACCGAACTCATAGTAATGACTTCTGCTCTTCGCGACTTTTGCAGAAAAGAAATCATTCTTCATACGATATTATATAACACACACAGGATGCACAAGGGGTACATGATGCTGAACAGAATGCAAAAAACAAGATTTATAAGATGGTGATGATGATACCCCAAATAGATCAAGATAGATAAATAGACAACAATAGGGGTTTTCAGAGGGTTCTTGTTCTAGAGTAGAACTTTTGCTTCTCCAAGTGTATGATGCGTGTGCGTGGGTATTCGGTTCTGCTGTTCGGGAATCGAACCAGTCTTGCGTCGAACAACTGAACAGACTATGCAGTAACAAAACAACAAAAACATAATCGAGGCAAATAACCTCGAACACACACACGCACACGCCAGAGTCCAGCGCATACACGCTATCTTCATGAAACGAAGAGCCTGTTTTCTTGCTTCAGAACACAAGAATCTTCCATCATTTCCCCTCAACCACCGAACAACACAAACAAAAATTCGAGGAAAAATCTTTAAGCCTTGAAAAAATCAAAATTCTTCTCAATTCGGACAGGATTCGAGGGAGAGCGATAGAGATCAACTTACTTATAAAGAATTTGAGGTTCACAGAATCATGATGATTGAGATGATATTCAAGAATATTTGAGTTGAACACAAAAAGATTGACAGAGATGAAATAATTGAACACACAGATTTTCGCTGAGACTTTCCGATGAGATTATTTTGCGATAATTATACACAAAAACAAAAGAGGTAGAATGATTACGAATTGTGACAAGAATGGTTGGCGGAAATTAAAAATTAAAAGGCTCTGAACCACACATCTACACGCATCACAATCCCAGATTCTATGGCAGTGACCGAGAGAGCAAGAAACATAGAATGGTGCAAAGGGAGCAGAAAAGTGTTTGCTTTATAAGTTCAGTGGACTACTTTTAGGCCATGTCAAACAACCATCCAACCAACCAGCCAGCCCGACAGTTTAAAAGGCAAATTTTTTCTTCTTCTTCATCTGCTGCTGGTTTCCCATTCAATGGTCGATGGTGTTTCTATTATATTTGGCTTGGGGAGAGGTAACACCAAACATACATACGCATATGCATACACACACACACACCAAAACACTCGGATACAGAGAAGAAAAGATACACACAGCCGAGCGCAGATGGCAAACTACTGACTGCCGCCGACTGCCTGACATCACCATAGTGGTGTATCCTAAAGCGCTCACCAAACCAAACCAAACCTCTTGTTCTTGGTGGTGGAGAAAAAAAAGAAGATAAAACACATTTTATATACCAACAACAAAAATATAATACACACACATACAAACACCAACAAACTCTATCCGGCTCGGTTGGTGTGCGTGAGAGAGAAAGCTATTGCGTATGCTTTGGGCTGGCTGAATGCTTTGGTTGGACGAGGTGTATCCCATCCATTCCATCAACTCATTTTGAGAACAAGACTGAAAGAGAGTTTGTTGGTTGGATAGCATAGTTCCTCTATTCACAATTTTCTATAGAATCTATGGTAGCAGTATAGAAATATTGAAAGATAACCGAAAAATATAAAAACTTACCCACAATGAATTAAATGATACCACAAAGATACAAGAGACACAAAGGTAAAAGTTGAACGCGGTCACGTATCCAAAAAGAGAAAAATTATTCAATTTAATCGATCAACTTCACTTGGGGTATCGGTTTTAGGATTTCGAAAAGAATATTCGAATCGACCATTTCCACCCTAAAGGTGTTTCCGGGTAGAATTCGGTAAATAAGATGATTGGCGCGCGAAATTCAAATTTTCAACCTGACAATTATTGTCAACTCCTAGTTATCCAATAGCGGAAGTGATTTGAACGAATCAATTAAAAGGCATAAATTGCCCCAAAAAAAATCAATGTAATCAGTCTGAACAAGTGGAAGAGACAAATTCTGACATTCTCTGACATCGAGTTTTTCTAGCGAATCAAATCAAATATTAATAATTGGTAATAAATCAAGGCCAAATAGATAAGCGAACGAAAAAACGTAAAAATAGCCTGCCCACCCGCCAAATGTATATTTCATGCCTATTATTTGACCTTTGCCTTCAACCGTCCAGGAGGCTACTGCTCTATCCGTCCATCTTACACAAAATATACTCAAAAATAGACGAATGGATATATATAAAAAAATGCTCAAACAGTGAATCATTAAGCCGAATAATGTGATGCTGGTTGGGGTGAGGGGGCAATAATGGCAGATGCTTTTTCTTTTCGTTTTTGTTTTTTTTCACTGAATCTCCATCAGAAAAAAGAAGGAAAATTATTTCAACCAAGACGATTACAAGAACACACAACACATTTCTATGGGGGGGCTTTTGCCACCATTACCATCACCACGATGATGATTATATGGTTTGAAAATAGACTTCCAATTTCTATTCTAAAAAACCTGTTTCAGGTTTTGTCGTCGTCGTCGTCGTCGTAGTTTGGTTGTTGCCTTGCCCACGGAATCTTCACATCTCTCTCCCTATGGCGGCAGATAACAAATATGTCCCTTTTTTCGGACATAAAATCCAACCATCACCATCTCATCAAAGAAAGTCGCGTGCACAATTGTTTCACATTAATTAAGCTCGCGGGCGAGAGATAGGCGGAAGTGAAAACATTCCGTGCATCGGTCTAGGACAATTTGATTGCATCGCAAGGATTATTAACTTCGGAAACCGCCTGGTATGGAGAGGTGACAATTAATACAAAAGCGATCAAAGTCTAAAATAGATCCTAAAACCTAGACATGAAGCGTATACCATGGGAAATCTCTCTTTATCTTGCTTTTTCGTGTGATTCACAAGAAGAAAGTCCAACGAAGAAAATGATTGAAATGAAAAGCAAATAAAGTGAATCTATTAGATAATCGAAATGATATTTATTCCAAAAAGTGTCGATATCATAACGAGCATTATTAAGATTATGCTAAGCGACTGGGTCTGTTGGAGTGTTTTTCCCAGAAACCAAAACCAAAAATAAACGAAAACACTTGCACACAAACATCATCTGCCGGCTTTTGGGATACAATCACTACTACTACCATTACCACCACAGAAAACGATGATGATTCTTGGGAATAAAGGGCGCATATTTTTGACCTAGTTTTCTTCACAAATTTTCGTTGTTTTTGTGATTCAATGGTCGGTTAAATATTGCATACAAAACAAACATAATCTCGCAATGCTCACAAGATCTTATCGATCTTTCTTTGAAGTGATTTTTTTTGCAAAAATCAGACAAAATTCCAAGAAGAAAAGAATAAACTTTAAAAATAAACCTTTTCAAAAGGTATAATTTATATTATCCCTCTGCGCTGCCATCTGGCGACCACAGTTGAAGCCAACAATGGTAAACAATTCCAAAGAATTTTTGTTCAAAAAAAAAAACATGTTATGACACTCACCAATTGAATGAATTAAAATGGAAATAGGTTAGGCCAAGTCCCAAAAGCGCCGGAGAATTCTGTAGGAAAAAATCCAGTTAGTTCACTTTGGAGTTTTCGCCACACAAAACCTACCTTCCAATGATGTTTTTCGCTCAAAACAAATCTTTGATAGGCAGACAATGCTACACATAGGATCGATAAATGATATTGAGAACATAAAAGATTGATTGAAATCTTCAATTACACATTACCTTTAGCGTGATTACCAAGCAAAAAATTATAATGACCCAAACGACAAAACACAATCGGATTGATATTATTGGATTTAAGCTTTGCTGTGGTGGAGGTCATTGTTGAATTGTTGTTGGATTTGTTGGAATCATTTTTCTCAATTATAACATTACGATTCAATAAGGCTATTTCATAAACTTTGATTGCCTATCACCAATGATGACAAATATTGAAATTAAAACAAAAAAATAAGCAATCTATTTTTAGAACAAAAATTAAAACTTACTTTGATTAATAATGGTTTAATTTTTTGATTTTCCAGATCATTGCCGAACAGTTGACTGATTAGATCGCCGAAATATTAACGTTGAGGGTATTAGCGATCACAAGTTAGGATTGAAAAAAGTAAAAAGTACCGAGAGGGATTAGAGTGGATAGGTAAACTGTAAATAACGAAGACTTACCTGTCAATATTGTCTAATTCACGAAGCTCTTCAGGGCTTAACAACATTTGACTTTGAAGCGAATTAACCGTACAATTTTGATTGTTATTATTATTATTGTTGATATTGATATTGGAGCCGGCCAGGTTTCCGTTGACTACATTATTCTCCATAACATTATTGTTGTTGTTGATGAATCTGCAATTTTGATTTTGGTCATTGTTGATTGAAATTTTATTATTTCCATTATTTATGCTGGTGATATTGGTTTGGACAGAAACAACAATGTTATTGTTTGATGTTTGACTTATTGGTTGTGGAACATGATGCTGATTATTGTGATAATAATGTTGATGGTAAGGTGATAATTTAGGCTCATCATTTGTGACCATTTTGATCTTTTTTTTAATCACCAATTTCAAATAACAATACGCTCAAATATAGTCACACATTCGAAGGTTTTTGCGGTAATCCGAAAGATTCAATGGTTGTTCAATGATTTTGTGGTAATAATTTCATTTTTTCAGAAAATTTTTGTCAAAACCAAAAATTGATTGCAACTAACTATATATGATAAAAGACGAAAGTTCATTTAGGAAAACACAAACACATACACACCAACAGATATCTAGCAAAATACGGTTTTCACGGCAGCAACAACAACACCACCACTTTGGCGAACCACGCACAGCTCACCCCATTCGTATAGACTGTAACAGGTGCAAACGACAGATGTCGCTAAAATCGTCTGCTTGAATGTAAACAAAATGCTTTTTCCTTTCGCTTATTGATTGCCAACAATTTGTAAACAATGTTATCTTCAAAATGTATCATGATCAACCGAAATTTGACCATCTTTCAATATGTTATTTCAAAACCTTGAATCTGTTCAAGAATCTTTATTATTCCCGTGCAGCAACTGTGTTTGTTGGCCCGATCAAGTCTGTAATTCATCATCATCATAATCCGTAAGTGAATGGCGCCAACAGCAAATCAACCGACCGATCAACCAACCAAAAACCAGCTGTAAATTTAGAATCTCTCGCTATTGCCGCCTTCTCTTTCTCTTCCTTCTCCCTCCTTTTTTTTGGCAAATTATTCTCGAAATAGAATGCAAAGAGCAAAAAGCTTCTGAGAGAAGGACAAGAGTTACCCGAATAAAAACCGTTCTGGTTTCTGGTATTCTGGTTTATTATTCTGTGTAAGCTAAAGCTCGTGACAAGTGATGTAAAAGTTATGGCAGCGGAATGTTTTACTGCTAGCACCGCCACTACCACATTTTTAGGATATTTTTTTAAGGTGTGGCGCATGCGTCTTTTTGTGCAGAATAAAGCTAGTGCTCTGTGGCGCCATCTGGACAAGAACATCGAGCCGAGTTTGTTTTTTTCTTCCATTTTTCCTTGAACAGTGCTTTTCCTTTCGTTTCACGATTTATGCTCTCGCTTTCTAAGCGTTTTCAACACTACTGCTACTAATGCTGCTAATGGTTATCATGGTGTGTAAATTGTGGGGGAGGCATTATCATATTTGAATGCTGCTGCTTTTGTTCTAGCCATTTTTGTTTGCCATTTCTGTCCGGTGTACAAATTTCGGTTGTTCATGTTATAACACTACCGATAGGTAAGTTTGTATCTGTGTATTTTATTGAAAGCTTCCTCGCAGCACACACGCTCACTCACTGATAAACACTGTATCACTGTATATTGCATGTATCCCCCTAACATTTTACACACGCTCAGAGAGCATAGTTTCTCAATCCATTGTGGTGTGTGTGGTTTCATGATAATCTCTTTTCGGAGTATAACGAAAAAGATTCATCTTTCCAATCATCAATTGATCAAAATTTCAATTTTTCTGGTAAATAAATGAAAAAAAAATAAGAAAATTTCAAGTATTATCATAATTGATTGTTATTAGAAGAATTGACCATCATCTTAAAGAAGATGAATATATGTTGACTTGATGTTTCTTTTTATGCGCCTTGAATTTGAATATATGAAACACACAATCTTGCGCAGTCTCCGGAATCAGATGTCATGCGGTCTAAGGTTGTTTTGGACCTTTTCATTCCTTCATTTTATTTGATTTTATGTTTGTGTTTAGTTTATTGAACTGTTTGTGAAAAGTAGAAAAAATCACATAAGAAACTTTGAATCAAAATTTGGTCTACAAGAACGAAGAAAAATTTTCACGCCAAAACCATCCGATTTCATCGAAATCTTTGACCAGAAAAACCATCAGAAAGATCATTAAAAATCGGTATGTTGTTGTTTTGAATTAAATTTTGTTCGATTCGCTAACAAACGTTGATGAAAGAGGAATCAAGGGGTCGAGAGCTCATTTTGTTTCGTGCAGAGAAAGTCTCTCAAATTGAAAATTCCATTGAAATCATCATAACAAATTGAATGATCAAGGAGAATACCATCGAAAGATTGGCGCACTTTTTTATTTTCCAGCTTTTCGTTTCGGGCGCAAGGCCATTTCGTCCGAAGAAGAACACTCAGGCGCGGCCACTCCCAACATACAAAAAAAATACTCCATTCAACTTGCGCGATGCGATTTTGGCTTCTCTATGATATTATTGTTGTTGATGGCGTTTTTCTGTTATCATTGTTAGTATGTGTGTGTGTGCGTGCGTGCGTGTGTATCAACCAGTGAAACTCTTAAGGTGAAAACAAAATTGCTGAAAATCAGATCAGCATCTTCAAGCAGAACAAAACTGAGCTCAAATCGAATGCTAGCAACTTGAACATTTCATCTATTTCATCAGTGTTCCCAGAAAATTGCCTCAAAAAAAGTCATTTGCTTCTCATACCAAAAACTAGAAAATTCGCTCCGAAAATATTATTTGAAATTGTGTCAAATCTCGCAAAAATATCAATTCCTTGAAAATATTTCCATTATTCTGCATTTAACTCTGGAAAAAATTGTCTGAAATTTTTGAATTCCTAAAAAGATTTGCGAAGAAAATGGCTCCGACCAGACAAAAAACGATTGACAAACATGGACATCCAGCAGTATTGTTTGTTCGCTGTATTCACGGTGCAAGATGGCACCGTAATCGTCGTGGTTCCAAACGCCACCAGAATATGGCGAGATGAAGAATCCATTGCATCCTATATAGTAACATGTTTTATTTTGTTGGTTGGTTTTGATTATTGTTGTTATTGTTATTGGCCAAAGAGGCAGCCATAAGTTTGTGTGTCTGTGCCTAGCCTATCGATCGATTCTTGTTCTTACGAAGGAAGAGGAAGAATAGCTTTCCCAAATAGAAAAAAAGAGAACATATAGAGTGGTTAAAGCAAAAAAGTGTATAAAGCAATAGATACCAAGAATTGTGCTTGTGTGTGTGTGTGTGTGGTGTTCCTAGTACGTGTTTTTTCATTTCTTTTTTTTTTGTTGGGTTTCGGGTGCTTTAGAAAAGCATAATAATTTTTGGTTGCTTGCTCCCAATGCTATTGGCTGGCTTGAGAAAACAAAAAAAAATATGAACCAGCTCCAGCACCAACAACAACAACAATAATACATACATACACCACCAGTGTGCATAAAGCCAAGCAAACTCACCACCAGAATATTGAGGAGTTTGTGTTTTGCAATTTTTTTTCGGTTTTGTAGCATCATAATTGATAAAATTTAGTTTTGATTTAATTGTTTTTCTTCCGAAACAAATCAGAATTTTTAAATAATTTAATGTGATTTTTTGCAGTTTTCGTTTCAGGAAACACGCGCATCAAGAATAAAAGCAAATATTTTTGGCGGGGGAACCGTTGAAAATATCAGAAAAGTGCTGCGTCTGAGCCATCATCGGCGATTGCTCTTCTGGTACCACCATTCATCCGTTATGTGGTCGTGGATCGTGTGGATTCGAATCGAGAAATAAAAACATTACACAACATTATTTTCCTGGATTTTCGTAACGTATTCTACACACACATAAATACTACCATCACACATTCCCATCCATAGAAAAATATTCTAAATGAATTTGATTCTGTGTACTGCGCAAGATATCAACGAAAACAACGGCAACGTTAATAAGAATAGCACCGCCACTATTACCATCACCAATAATAACAACAACAATAATAATATCATCAATAAATCGGTTCCCCGGAAAAAGCAAAAAAAAATTCACAAAATTACTACCATGAAAAATATCAAAGCTGAACCAATGAACCATTCGGATGGTGGGGGCGGTGGCGGAAGTGGGGGCGGAGGCGGTGGAGCTAATTCTACTACCGCCGGTGGTGGCGGAGCTAATGCTGGTGGTGATCTGGATGATCTCAGTGATGATGCATCATCAACCGAAAACGATAATTTTGATGATAGCGATCTGCTATCAATGAGTAACCAAGATGATGTTACTGCCCAATTAGCAGCTGCAGGTACAAATAAGATCCGGAAATTTTTCGTAAAAAATATTTATCTTTAAATTTTTTCAAAATTTAGGTCCGGTCGGAATCGCTGCCGCAGCTGCCATTGCAACCGGAAAAAAACGCAAAAGACCCCATACATTTGAAACAAATCCTTCCATCAGAAAACGACAGCAAACTAGGTTATTAAGGTGAGTTGAACTTCTGAAAATGATACAAAGAGAATGAACAATTTAAAAAAATATTTTTTCTCCTAGAAAATTAAAACAAACAATTGATGAGTATACAACAAGAGTAGGACAACAAGCTGTCGTTCTAATAGTCACACCTGGAAAACCTCAAAATAATTTCAAAGTGTTTGGCGCCAGGCCTTTGGAAAGTGTGGTATGTTTTGAAAAATTACTAAATTTTTCGAGAAAATATTAAATTGATTTATTCACGTTTCACCCTCAAACACAAGGTTCGACAAAGTCGGGCATCGATAATGCATGATTTGGAGATTGCGTTAGCGCAGCATGCACCGCCACAAGTCAAAGAAGATCCATCGTTACATGAATTACCTCCTCTAGTCGTTGATGGGATCCCAACGCCAGTTGAAAAAATGACCCAAGCCCAATTGAGAGCTTTTATACCTTTGATGTTGAAATATTCCACCGGTAGAGGTAAACCTGGTTGGGGTAAAGAAACAACTAGGCCTGAATGGTGGCCGCAAGATCTCCCCTGGGCGAATGTTCGTTCGGATGCCAGAAACGAAGAGGAAAAACAAAAGGCAGGAATTTTTTTTTGTAATTAAAAACATTTCCGAAACTCATACGGTGATTATTCCATAGGTGTCATGGACTCATGCCCTAAGACAAATCGTAATCAATTGTTATAAATATCATAATCGAGAAGATCTATTGCCGGCGTTCAGTGAGGACGAAGACAAGACAAATTGTGCCGGAAATCCTCCGGCACCAAAAGAGAAGGTGAAGAACCGTAATCAAACACATCAACAACAGCAGCAGCAACAACAACAACATCAGCAACAACAGCAGCAGTCAATCAGTAGCATAAATGTGACCAATCTTGCTGCGAACAATGCCAATATCACTACTATACCTATCACAGGAGATTCAGCCAGTTTAGCTTCACAGGGCGTAAATGTATGTGTGGTTATTGTGGTGATGGTCATCTCTCGTTTGGCGACCATTATAAAATGCATAGAAATCCATTTTGGAAAATATTATTGGCATTTTTACATTTTTTAGTTTGATTAATTTTAAAGAATTTTATTTTTCGTTTTTGCCCATAGAAAAGATTTTTTTCATTTGGCACCGTTTTTATTTGGTTTTATTTGTTTTTTAAGTTTTACACAAACGCTTACACCAAAATACGCAAATTTTTTACGTTTTTTTTTCATTTTTTATGTTTTAATTTTTGGCGCCAAATAATTTTTGAAATTTTTTCATTTGTTTTTGCAGACGCTATATGCGCAACCGTTGACCCATTATGCACCAATGGTACAAACAATAAACAATCCGGATGGTTCAGTTTCCATCATACAAGTAGATCCGGCCACTGTGGTGGCCATTTCCGATGGTAACGGTGGTGTTAGAACACTTGGATCCCTTAAAGTACGTTGGTGATTGTCTTCAGAATTGCATGTAGAACATATTGATTTATATCCGCCGTTTAGTTTCAAAACCCTGGAGGCGATGCCAATCAAAATGTACAAACTTTGGGCGAGTTGACCACCGGTCAAGATCATGAACGTGTTACACAGATTGGTACCGTTAATGTTGACCTTGGATCTGAGGGTGGTCATCAATCTGT
Organism: Amerodectes protonotaria; assembly: GCA_025882695.1. Classification (NCBI taxonomy): domain Eukaryota; kingdom Metazoa; phylum Arthropoda; class Arachnida; order Sarcoptiformes; family Proctophyllodidae; genus Amerodectes; species Amerodectes protonotaria. The sequence goes on from JAOZJS010000073.1 coordinate 113,423, forward strand.
TTCATTAGCTGAGGCCACTATTTGTCCTGATGGCCATATCATATTGACTGGCGAAGATGGTACACAAAGCAGTAAGTAGCTAGCAAACAAAAAATTCCAATCGGTTTGATTTCGATTTTGTTCAAACAGCTTTTCCCGTTTCCGGTATGGTGACCATACCAGTATCAATGTATCAAACAGTGGTTACAAACCTAAATCTACAAGGTGACAACAATATACCGATAACAATGCAACAGATCACTGCAGCGAATCAGTTGGAAAGTAATGGTGGCGGTAACGGTGGAAACGTGGTGGAAAATAATGATAATGAAGATGTTAAAAATGTCCTGAATGGACAAAATACGATTAGAATCACAACGAATAGTGAAGAAAATAGTTGAGCATAAACCCATCCAAATTTTTCACGCAAATCTAGCAGAATCTTTTCGCTGAATTTTTTTTTCTAATACATTAAGTTAAACCTTTTTTCTTGTGTTCTCGGTGTTTGAAGATGGTGGTGATGATTTTTCCGGAAAATCCAAACACACAAACATGCCCACAAGAATGGTTTTTACTTCTTTTTTTGTCTCTTCAAATTCATTTTGTAAAATACGAAAAAATCGATATTCTGATTTGGAAATCTCAAAATGTTTCTCTTTTGATTTTGAAAATAGCTGTAATTGTAATAGTCATTAGCATTTTCACCTACCATTAACTGTCTCACGCTGCATCTCGTAATTATTGTCATGAATTCATTATGACCTCCACCACCATTACACCTGTATCCGTATCATCGTTGTGTTGCATAATCATTGTTTCTCTTTTTTTCTTTAATAGAAATTTTTCCTTTTTTGTTTTAAGTTTTCTTCATTTTGTAATATTTTGGAATGATTCGATTTGAACGATTTTTTGTGTTTTATAGCCCCGAATGATGATGAGATTTCGACTTTAAATTAATGATCGAATCATACTACCACAGCCATTGATCACCAACCATATTTCTATTACCGGTGGCTTACCGGTACGCACATCACACAGCAGACCCAAAAATTGCCAAAATTTATATTCCGGAAAATTATCGTTTTATATCCCAACCCGTACCCTAATATGAGACCCGAAATTTTATGTAAATGCTAATCCCAGGCCATGCTTTTAGCAGGCTTCATTTTTAGTTCATTCAAACTGATTATTTTAATTATAGATTCACAAAAGTCCTTCACATCAGATCACGATTCTAACACCTTTCTTAAATGAATTTTTTTTCGCAAAAAACTAAATATCATTTTTGTCCCGTTCAATATTAGTAATTTTTCATTTATTCTCTGATCAATCAAATTCATTAATCAATTGATTAATTAGAGTCTTTGAAATATATCTACTAATTTCATTATTCATTATCATCATTGTCAACCATTCTTATTTATTATTATCCATTCATCGATTAATTATTATTATTTTATTTCGATTAACAATACTGATCTCTGATCTTTCATTTCATTTTTATATAAACATTAATATTATCGATGATTGCGGCGCTTCAAAACACGAAAGCCAACAAATCCAATCATCAAACAATAATACAAATTGCAATACAAACAATTTTAATTTTGGCTGAAATTTTTTTTTAAAAATTTCGCGCATAATTGCTGGCGTAATGCTGTCATCCAAAAATGATGGCCAACTATTTCAAAATTGGCTTGGAAACTTGGAAAAGCTAAGAGCTAATAGTTTAGAAATCACGAGTGCTGCCATCTGGTGGTCAAAAAGTGAACTAGACACAAATGCGCAAATGCTGCCATCTGGCGGTCAAAAAGTGAACTAGACGCAAGTGCTGCCATCTGGCGGTCAAAAAGTGAACTAGACGCAAGTGCTGCCATCTGGCGGTCAAAAAGTGAAGCGATTGGCATTTTCAGTTTAGTTCTTTTTTGGCCACCA
>JAOZJS010000739.1:8656-21423 GCA_025882695.1 Amerodectes protonotaria
CTAAGTATACAGTGTCTCGAGTCTGGTACGCATACACACGCCCATTCACAAGATTAAGAATTGAGCCACTCCCCTTCAGTGAAATGAATGAAGTGGATATTACATGTCATTGTCTTGTATTGTTCTTCTCCTCCGCCTCGTCTTCGGCTCCCTAGTATGGTAAATTATAATATGTTTGGCTAAATTATAATGCTCCAGTTTCCAGTGATCCATCGACCAGCCCGATCGTCCCATCACATCACATTTCTTGGGGAGACACATATTCGAGACATATTCCTATTTGGGAACTTCCTATTTCCCCAGCCCCTAGCCCCGCCTCCTCTCCAATCAATTCATTTCAATAAAGACGACCACCACCACCACCACCAAGAAGATGGTAACGACATCGATGAACAACAAAGGAAACATGTATTCGATTGTCGTTAGATTCGATTTTCCTTGGTTGACACACACATCAGCGGTGAACAACTTTTTTTGTATGAACAGGCCAATTTCAAATTTTTGTCGAAATTTTTTGGCGGGCCGTACACACATATAAAGAGTAGTGTGCCTCACACACGACACGACATCTGTGAACAGGACCTAACACAAAAGCTCCTCCTTCTTCTGTTTATAGTGTCTGGTCTCGTAATCAAGTCAACTCATCACATTGAACCAATCAGAGCGAGAGAACGGTTGTTATAGGCGTCCAACATGCACAGACTGCTCGTACTGGTGTTATAGGCTGATCGCTTTTCATCCTCCTGTTTATAGTGTGTGTGTGTCTCGTCATCAGGTCAAATCATCATCGCTGCACCAATCAGAGAGACGAGAGACGAGAGAGAGGAGTGTAGCTTCATCTCCTGTTCAAGCTTGATGGAGCTTGATGCTTGGTGGGCCGTCCACCAAAAAATTGTTTGATGGGCGGCCCTCAGTTTGCCCACCTCTGTTTTCCTAGCCATCGAGACCAGGCATCGTTTTTTGGAGGCTTCTTCTTCAGCAGCAAGCCCAGCAAACCAACGACGTTTTGATCGGTTATATCGGATTTTTTGTTCACTCTGCCTGGCTGCGTGTGTGTGTGGGTATTGGGACGGTATTATTGGCACAAAATTCTGCCACATTGTTGTCATTGTTGCCAAATTCGCTCCATTGTTTGATTTCCATTGATCCATCCATTTTCGGTAGGCGCCCGCCAAAGCCAAGTAAAGCGAGAGAGCTAGAGCAACAAAAAATATAAATTGAAGGGAATCCACCATTGCATTGGATCGTTGGATCCGACGCGACACACGAACAACAACAAAAAAACCGAAAACCGAAATTATCGTTTGTTCATTCATTCATTCTTGCTCTTTTCATCATCTTGTTTTGGTTGTTGTTGTTGTTGCTTTGCTTTGGTTTTTTTTGTTCCATTCTTCACGCCGCTGATGTTGTCCACATTGTTGGATCTTCTTCATCATCTGCTCGGATTCTGGTAAAGTTAACTTTAAATCGAATCTACCATCACCACGCCGATGGAATTGGGGAATGGCGCCCTATAACGCCCAACCACAACCAAGAGGATGACAAGATTCGTTTGGCGCCCAAACTTTGGGCCCAACTCTTTTGGCTCCATGGCTGCCATGGCTCCCAGGAACCGACAATCGATTCGCCACCAGAATGCTCCATCGTTAAGCTTAGTCATTTTGGATTCTAAATGAATTTGAATTTGAATTAAAATCCTGCTCATCTGCATCTTTTGGAGATTTCGAAGATTTTACCATGCAGCATCTAGCTGCATCGGGCAGGTGAATTTTTTTGGATGGAGTTGGATCCTGAAAATGCTATTATTAGTGAATAGCTCTCTCTCTTCCGAATAGGCAGCAAACATGCCAGAAAAAAAATTAATCCGGGATTTTCAAGAGGATATTATGCAACCAAAAACGAGAGAGCGAGAAAGAGAGAACGAGGAATGAATCCAGCTTGAATCGCGCGCGTCCAGCTGTAGCTGCTTCTTCAAAGCCCATCCAACATTTTGGTTCTCTTCGGGCCGAGCCACCAACCAGAATGTGCACTCGCCCGATTCGCCATTGAAAATGACAGAAAGCCTCTCCACCACCAACGCCCCCGCCAATGCATAATTTCCATTATTTAAATGATGATGATGATGATGATGGCCATACCGCATTGCTGAATGTGACGCCAAGAATCCGGGCGTGATATGCGATTGCGAAAAGCGATTGGATTTGGATCCCAACCAAATGTATTGGTTGGTTGTTGGTGGTATATTACAGGGCTTCTCAAACTTTTTTCATCGCGACCCCCTTGTGATGAAATGCCATTTTTTTTTGAATGGCAGAAGTAGGGAAAAATTTTGCTACGCGACCCCCTTTGAGGTCGCGACCCACAGTTTGAGAAGCCCTGTCCTAGTGTATATCCTAAATGGGCGTGATGATATGTGATGTTTGGGATCCATCTTGGCTGCCAATATTTTCTTTTAACAATTGTAAAATATCCAATATATGATCGAATATATGATTTGAGTAGTAGTGCGGGACAGTGACGCCCAGATTCAGGGCGCCAAGATGATGTTCGCGTGCGTGAGATATGGCTGCTGCTGCTGCAGTGGCAACTGTGGCTGGGCGCCAACCGAACCAATCTGATTGATTTGGTGTTTGGGAGCGGAGCGTAGTATAGGCAAGGTTTGCCTGGGATCACATGCCGATCGGTGATCGGGATCCCGGGGGTGGGCGTGGGGTGGTGGGGCTTTGCTCTTTGATCTTTACGTAATATAGTATGTGATAGTCATCATATCGGAGCCAATATATTTATGGAATCACAGGAGTGACGCCTAGGAAAGCGGCGCTATAAAACCAGGGAGTCAGCCAGGGAGCCAGGGCGTCAGGGCGCCAGAAATAGAATATATTTAATAAAATTAAAAAAATATATATAAATCTATAACTGTGAATTCTCTGAATGAATGAAAGACAAGACATGGCGCCCAGGAAGAATAAGAATCATGGCGCCCCGGAATAACGGAATATTAGAAAAGAATATTATTATTATTATTGGGGCCATATGTTTTTCTTTTCTTTTGCTCCAAATGCATGTTGTATGTTTTTACAATGCCATGTCGTTCGAATTTTTGCACTTGAAAGTCTGTCGGTCTGTCTGTCTGTGGTTCCGATATGTCAGGGTCTAAGACCCAGCATAATTGCTGCTGTTGCTGCTTCATTCTACAATGGCGCCCAATACACAGTATCCTGGCGCCAAATAGTATCCTGGCGGCTGTGGCTTGTTTGGTGGTAGGGGTGGTGGTGTGTGCGTGTATGCAAGATCGAACCTTGCTCGTCTATCATCATTTTCATATTTTGGTCTGGTTGCAAGTTATTTTTTTTAATTTAATAATAATAATAATAATAATAATAATAATACTAATAACAACAATAAGGATGTGGTGGTGGGAGTGAACACGAGCCACACCCACCAAAAAACTAAAAACACCAGAACTAGATCCGGAAAGTCGTCAGGAAGTGGAAGTGGAAGAAGAAAACAGAGCCGAGAAAAAAATATTGATTTTAATAATTTAATAATCCAATATATAATCAAACAAAATAGTTCCAACAACAACCACGAGACAACAAAGACAACAACATCAATAATATGTGAATATACACCACTCAATCAATTCTGTTGACTCTGTTGTTGTTGGTTGCTGGAACAGAGCTGGATGCTGGATCCTGGATCATGTGTGTGTGTGTGTGTTTGGTGGGCGCCAAGCGAAGCGATTCATAAACACACAAACACCACCAACAACAGCAGAAGACAAAGATTATTGTTTTTTTTTGTTCCAAAAATAAAAAAAATAAAACAATAAAGTCGATCCATTTGCGTGCAGGGCGAGGGAGAATGATGTGGTTGATTTAAGCCCCTGCCCTCAAATCCCTAGGCCCCGCCCATAATGTCAATTTTTTTTCAATAAAATTTCAACATTTGCTATTGGCTATCCACGGTGTATGGCCCCTCCTCCACTCCGTCTGGGCGGAGCCTAATTAACACTTGTATGTGTGTGTGTGCTTATTTTAGCTGACTCACTGTATCACTGACTCACCGTTCACTTGGTGTTTCTCATTCGTCCCATTGGCTAGTGCCTAGTGCCGTGCCCCTCTTCTTCTTGTTCTGGGCGGAGTCTAACTAGCTGTGTGCTGTTGTGGGTCTGTGTGCTCTTTTTTTTAGCTGACTAATTATCAAACGTTCGCATTGGTAGCGATACGCTCATTCATCCCATTGGCCATTCAGTGTATGCTCCTCCTTTTTCAGGGCAGAGCCTGTCTAGCATTGGGCTGTTTGTTTTGTGAGCTGACGCCTATAAACCGTTTATAGGTATCACTCTCAACCATTCTTTCTCGCTCTCACACAAGAGTGATTGAAAGAATAAATATAGCCTTTAGCCATAGCCATTGCCAATATGTGTGTGCGAGTGTGAGTGGGTGTGTTGGCTGGAACAAAAACAAATAAATTAGCTGCCAATCCCGGGCCGATGATGTGTGACAATGATAATGGCCAACCATTGTTGGTAATGGTTGTGCTAGCGCCTAGCCTAGCCTAGGTTTGGTTTGACAACACACCAAACCACAATAATGTGAGCCAACCTAACCAGCCGCCGTCAGGTTGGCTTTTTTTCGTTGTTGCGTTGCGTTACCGAGAGGAAATGGCGATGGCGATAAAAAGTTTTCGGAATCGAAAAAAGAAACCCATCGTCGTCGTATCATGATCATGATGATAATGGTGATGATGGAAATGTTTGGACGATCTGATCCGCAAAATCTGATTCGAAAGTGGAAAGTGGATTTTTTTTTCGCTGGTTGTTGTTGTTTTCCTGGGCGTTTGGCCACGCCCATATTTACCCAATGGAACACATCATAGGATGATGCTTTTTCGGGAAACGTGTGTGTTTGTGTGTGTGTACAGAATTGGCGAATGTAATTAAAATCCCCGGACAAGAGAGAATCCGAGAGAGCTAGTTAATTGTTTTTTTTTGTTTGGTTGGTCGTTGTTGCTGTTGTCGGTTGGATCCAGAATCCTGGTGATCTTCTTCTTATAATAATAATACTAATACTAATAATACTAATAATTAAGCCTATTCGATGGATTATTATTATTATTATTGGCAGTTTCAATGTTTTCAATGAGATTATTTGCTCCTCCTCCTCCTGCTCTTGGCTCCTAGCTCCTCCTCTATTAATTTGTGGGCGGAGACAAGTCAAACTCTATAACTTGATGCTCCTCCTCCTTTAAAAGCTGCACATCATCCTTTTTTCCGAGAAAGGATTCACATCCATTAGCCTCAAGCGCGGAGCAACTTTAGCATCCAAACCACGCACCACCGTCACCCGTTACTCTTCGTTTCGTCAGCCAGCCAGCCAACCAGCGTTCGGGAAAAAGTTCGGCTGATCGATGGATCGATTGAAAATGATTAAAAATCATTTACTAAACACAAACACACACACACACTGAACACACCCACCCATTTTGGTGGGCGTAACCCTAGAAAATAAGGCTCTTTTCTCCGTCTTCTTATTGCTCCCTTCAAAACTAGTAGTATTCAAAACTGAAAGCCATCAATTGAGGACCGAATCGGAGTGGGTGTGTCGATTAAGTCGATTCCATTCTGCTGGGAGCTTCAGCTTCAGCTGCCACAGACAAAAAGAGAAAATTATATTCCGTACAGGATTCCGTATCATATTTGTGAAACAAAACACACACATCCATACACATTCACACACACTCGCAGCATCAATAGGATCCCGCCCCGCCCCCTGGATGATGCCCCTCCCCCGGGGTGGCGCCCAATCCATGGCCGCATCAATTTGTCGCTCCCTATCCGAGGATCAACAATCTATCTTTATTTGTTTTTAATTGAATTATCAAACACACACACAAAAACAAACCCAAATTCCAAGTGTATTATAGGGCGGGGGCCATTGATCTTAATACTTGATCGAATTCATCATTTGGGCCCAGCGATTGGGCGCCAGCGATTGTGGATCCTCAATGAATCCAATCATTATTATTACTGTTATTAGTGCTAGCCCTAGCCCTATAATTGGACTGATAATCTTTTAGCAATCGAAATGGAATTCGTCGTTGCAAAGATTGATTTACAATTGTTGTTTGCTATTGGTGCTTCACACACACGCCCACCCACTCACGCCCACCACCATACAGTATCAATGAACGATTGGTTGGTTGGCTAGCTGGCTGCTGTGTTGATATATAAATTAAATAGCCATTTGACAATAATTACTGTCCCGATGAAGCGAAACGGGAGTCAGAACGGGAGCCATAACGGAACATAACGGGAATGGTAACGGAAAAAAATTGAGCTGACTATTGACTATTCTCGACTGTTTCCTCTCTCTTACTCCTGTCTCGATCGCTTTTCTCGCTTCATCTGTTCCCATCTCTTCCTGGCTTTGTTCCTGTTCATGTTCCCTTGCCTTCCCTTGCTTTTCCGCCTGATTCGCGGGGATGGGATATTATTATTATTAGTGTTATTTGATTAATTCATTCCGTTGTGTGTGATATTCAGGCTGGTTGGCAGCCATCATTCTCAAATGGGCCGAAGAAAATGGCCTCTGAAAGTAACACTGGCCCATAGAGGGTTAATTATTTCCCAACAATTTCCGTTTTGGTTTTCCGAAACATTTCTCAAGCCCTTCGGTTTGCCCCTTCCGAAATATTTCTCTGACCAATGCTGCTTGTTGGGCGTGACCAATCTGAAACGATTGATTCAAACTGATTTTATCCGGTTGATGTTGATGGGGCCCGTCCGTTGGATACTCTTGTTGTTGGATTGCCATTGTTTGTTTAGTGGTATGAATGTTTGTCCAAAGGACCAAACAACAACAACAAGAAGAAAACAAATCAATGGCGCCCGAGAATCCTGGCGCCAACCGAACACGGAACGAAACTCCGGCCAAAATATAAATAATAATAATAATAATGATAAAGAATTGAATGAATTTGATATTGTGCAAATATGTATCGGGCACTTTGGGCGCCACACACACACATACTCGCTGGCTCATTTATTATCAATGGGTTCAGCCTACCACCACCAATACCACCACCAATACCACCGCCCAATCCGCACACATGGCCACGCCCAACTACTCATATTTCCCATTGTGTGTCTATGTGAGCGTGTGTAAGTGTGTGTATTGTGGTGGGATGGATACTCACTAACTTTTAGGGCGTGTAGCCCAAAAAAAATGATCTATATTCGAACATAAATTCTCACAGGCGAAACCTTCTAATGGCGCCCTCTCATTGGCTCCCTCCCTCTCTCTCTCTGGTTGAGCCTCAAACTATAAATTGAAATTACGAAGACCACGACCAGGACTATTATAAATATCACCCATCATCATCATCATCTTTCAGCGCGAAGAAGAAGAAGAATGGCGCCTAGAAAAAGTTTTCTGGGCACATTCGTCACCTCTTGGGCGTCATAGCTAGGAGCTTTGATTGCTTTGAGGATTCTCCAGTTACGTTCAAGGGTCTTGGTTGTTCTGGAAAAACTTTTTTTTGGGGCGTGTTGAAACGTAACCTAACCACGTAACGTTAGGATGCGTTAACGTCAGGTCAGGTTATGAATCCGAACAGAAAAATAATAATGATAACATTCAAGGCCTTTCACCATTCTTCTTCTTATTTTCACGAAAAAAATGATATTTTCTATGGCGCCCAGGAAAACGCCCACATCCACGCCCACCATAATAATAATAATAAAAGATTTTCATCTAGACTCTAAGATTCTAGATTCTGGATTCTAGAGCAAGAGCAAGAGAGAGAGATTAGAGGTTTGCTCCATTACTCTGGTGTACCAACGCCAACTCTGCTCTGCTGAGAAGAACCTGGTGGATCCACCAGGCGTGTTCGGCGTGTTGAAAAATGCAATAATTCCATTAAAAAAAAAATGAAACGAAAAGAATCCAGATTCCAGGATCAAGACTGCTACAAGAGCTAGCGGGTGGGGGGGGGGCGTCAAAAGCGGAATCCCGAGGGGGGCAAAAGAGAGAATCCTAGACCACAAAAGCGAAGCCCACAAAAAAATATGCTCACGAATGTTTTTGGGAGCCGAATGAGGATTCTGGGCGCCAGACCAAGAGTTTATGATGACAATGTGTATAAAATATAACGGGAAAAATTTTTTTGTTGCAAAGCACAAGCCTGCTGCAAGATTCTTTGTAACAAGATTTTTTTTTAGAATCCTGGCGCCATAGGATAACGCGGTTTGGGCAATAAAATAAAGGACAAATGTTGTAACGACGACACAAAAAGGCAATAATAATTATGATGATTTTGCTCTCTTGCTTCCTCTGCTTGGATTCTCAATTTTTTTTTTGTCTCCTAATTCAGGATTCAGGATCCCAGGATCCTAGGATTCTGGGAAAACTATTAAAGGGAGACGACCATCTAATCAAATTTGATACACACGCACGCACGGAAACATGCACAGTGATTGCCTTATTCTTATTCTTGTTCTTATGGCGCCAGCTTAACCGAGGCCATCATCATATTGAGCTTGAACCGCCCATCATATTAAGCTTCTTATAATTAGCATTTATGTATTCTGGAGACATATTTTTTATCGTCTCCTTCTCTCCCTCTCTCTTGGGCCAGGATCCAGGATCCAGAATCCTTGGATCCCTTCTCTGGATCCTCGGTTCCTCGGTTTTCCTCATTCACAAATTATGTGATCAAATTTGAATAACAACAAAAATGCTTGGATTCCCAAGCGCATGGTTGTGCGACACTCGCGTCTTCCCTGGGATCCTGGACCCAAATCCTGGATCGAAACAAATCGATGCTAAATTTAATTCGATTTCTGGTTCCGGTGGTGGACAATCCGGACGCCCAGAAAGCTGAAAATGAACATTGAACTCTAACTCTCATCATCGTTTTGTCGCCGAAAAGAGAGAATCCGGGAATCCATGGCGCCCAAGGAAGATACTCGACTTGGGAGCCAATTCTGTACACACTCGCAACGCACCCAACACCCCTCCCACACACACTTCATTGAAGCATTCTTATCTTCCAATAAACATTTCCATCACAAATGAGAATTATTTATTTTTGTGTGTATTAGGCGATTGGGCGCCATAAACTGGGATCCAAAGCTGGGAGCCAATAGAATTGGGCGCCAAAAGAAGTAGGGTCCATTTTCGGCTAAATGTTAAATCGATAAAATATCATTTCGGAGCCTTATGGGATAATAACCGAAACTTGCTCATCATTATGTTCAGCAGCTAAGTCTAAGTTGTGATATTTTGTTGGCAGATGTGTGTGGGTGTTGTTTAGAGTTTATTAAAGCGTTTTATAGTTTACACACCCACCCACACCCTCACACACAACCATCCAGAATCGCCAGATCGGAAGATGGTCCGTTCCATAAATGTTATTGGTCGATGTATCGTACAGTACGTACACTTTGAATGGTCATTTTTGGCTCTTTTTCCCTCTTCCTAATTCCTCACTTATAGCAATAATTAAAGATTTTCAATTAGAAGCAAATAATCAATTTTTAAGATCATCATCATCATCCGCTTATTCGCCCAGATCAGAAGGCGGGCAATAAGGTCGAGCGAACGAATGAACGTGAAGAGAACGAAATGACGAACGATGACTGTTGAACAGTCCGAGCGTGAACCGTCAGAGCGTGGTTATAGGAGAGAGTGGGCAGGGCCAATGTTAGCCAATGGCCAATGTTGAAGGGAAAAGAGAAGTGAAATACTGTGTGAGCGAGAGACAAGCGATAAGAAGAAGGTGAAGAGAAGAAATGCACGAAATGCATTGCTATGAGCGTGTGAGAACGTGAGAGCGTGCAGTGCGAGCGTTATAGGAGAGAGTGGGCAGGGCCAATGTTAGCTTATAGGAGGGCAAAGAGAGAAGGTGATGGAAAATTGAGAGAAAAGACAAGCGAGAAGAAGATGAAGAAGAGGCGTAGCGTGGCGTGGAGGGGCGTTTTTGATGATTTTCCGCTGGGGTTTTCAAAGTATTTTTAAAGTAATCAAACGACAAACAGCACCCAATGTGAGGGTAATATGTGCGTGTGTATTTAGTGTGAGAAAATTATACGAATGGGATCGATTGTGAGAGGATCCAAAGAATCCAAAGGATCCAGAATCCAACGAGGAGAGAATCCGTTGGTCCAATCAGTTGGAACCATTTGGATCCTTGGCCACCAGTATAACAATGACACAACAAAAGCGAAACTTCCAAATTGATCTCATTATTACTGCTAGCTCTGCAAGCCGATGATGATGATGATGAAAGCTGAGACTAAATATTAAGTATTATCGCCTGGCCATTGGGATTATTGGCTGGCTGACGCCTACGCCTTCGACGACGTTGATGATGATGATGACCGAGGTGCCAAGGCGCCAAGGAGCCAAGTTGCCGTTGTTGGCTTCCCGTGCCCGTCGAGGACTTTCATTCGATTGTTTGTTTGTTTCATTTCCCAATTCCAAGAGTCCAATTGAAACTGGCATTTTGGGATCGCACGCTCGTACGCCCCATCCATCCATTCATTCATACACACTCCATACACACGCCCATATACTCTTATTATTGGGCGCCATTCGGCGTATTTTCCAAGATGATGATGATGAAGTGATCAAACTAGACTACTTTTCGGAAAGCTAGTTTTTGAGGGGGTGTGACGCAGAGGGTGGGCGTCTCCCTCTCTCTCGCTTTCTTTTATAGGTTTTGATCAAGAATATAAATAATAATAATAATAACAACAACAATGTTGATGATGATGATGGAAAGCATTTTCAAGAGCAAGGACGCGTACGCCATGGCTCCCGTGGCTCCCAATATCTCAAAAGTGATTCGGGAGCGATGAATTGATTCGCACCGAAAATGATGATGATGAAGATTTCATTAATCTTTTCTGGGTGAAGCCACTTTAGTCGGATCAATGATCCATTTGAAAAATGAATTTCCCAAACACACACACACACGCAGACAACTCGACGCCAAGGCGCCAACCAACCACTTGACCTTTCAATTGGCTGGCTGGCTGGCGTGCTTTGGCGCCCTTTCCAAGTGTGTGTTCACGTCTTCACGTCTTCAAGAGCCATCGCTCCTGGCTTTTGTCTGTCTGCGTGGGTGTGTTTACCACTTTCTTCTTTTTTCTGACTCGCTCTCTCTCTCCAAACATATTCTGGGTGTCTCATTAATTAGACGGGATTTCCGTTCCGTTTCCTTCATTTTTATTGGTTGTTTTTTTTTGCTACTTCTATTATTACTCTCTCTCTTTTCCCGCCAAACTCAAGTGTGTTACTACTCTACAACTGTTAACACTTTGGTTACTGAATTGGGACCAAGAAGAAGAAGAATAAGAAGAATAAGAATCCTCCAGAATCCTATTGCATAAGAGAGAAGAGAATCGGTAATGGCCAATAAAAAAGAAAGAGCCAACGAAAGAAAGCAAGAACAAAACAAGCGCCCAGCGATTCCGTTTCAACGATTCTCTCTCTCGGCGATTCTCTCGGTCTCACCGAGAAGATCCACCGAAATGGTTAAAGTTGACATTTTTGCTTGATTAAGTTTCATTCATTTAAGTCGTCTTCGTCTTCGTCTTCGTCTTCATCGTCATCGTCGAGGTTCTTCTTCTTCTTCTTCTTTTCTTATTCTTATTCTTCGTCTTCTTAGCCATCTTTAATTAAGTTTATTCGCCATTGTTAATTGTATTGTTTAACACACACACACACAACAGAATCCGCAATCGCTCTTAATAATAAAGGGAGAGAGAGAGATCCGCATCATAAGATGTGAAGATGTGAGATGGAGAGAGCGAGAGAGAGCGAGGCCAGCAAAATAGATAGATCTTGGCTAATGTCAATTCATTCATTCATTCTCCCCGGATTCTCATTCTAACCTAATAATAATAAAAAATTGCCTGCAAAAAAAATACTCTGGAACTCTGGTTATTAGGCACTACTGGCGCCCAGAATCCAGAGAATCCCGAGAATAATCATAAAATCCTACCACACACACACACACACACGAGGCACAAATCACAAGTTTTCCGGATTCAAATGAACAACACTACAACACTACGACAGGACGGCGACGACGACTAGACGAAACGGAGCGGGGTGAAAAATTCTCGAGAATCCTTCGAATCCAGAATCCGATTCAGAATCCGCATGTACATCGCCATTTACATTTCTCGCGATCACGCGATAAAATTTCTTGGAATTGAAACCAACAACGACAACAATCGACGCAGGCAGCCAGGCAAGCAGAATATCGTCGTTGATTGGTCGATTTGTCTCTGACCTTCTGCTTCTGCTGCCGTAGGCACGCCCTCTGATTGGCACCTGTCAATTATAGGGTTCATTCTCATTCATTGCATAATTGTATGTTTGAGACGACGTTTGTACGTCCAGTGTGGACAGCACGTCCATCGTGTCATCGGAAGCATGGGAAAAGGAAATGATAATTTTTCGAATACGTCCTATACGAATGGCATTTGGAAAAACCAAGAAAAAAGAAAGGGCCATTCATAAACAGTGTAACATTTTTTCGGAAGCCATTGGTTATGTTCTTATTACTCCCGGGATAACGGTTACGGGATAAAAGCTATTCCAAAACAGAGTGTATGTGTGTGTGGGTGGGCGTGAGCGTGAGACGATACGCCCTGTGAAATGTGGGCGCCATGATATCCTCTTCTTGTTTACATAGGTGGTCTTGTTCTGATGGCGCCAAAATGATATTTTGTCTTGTCTACCAGAATCCAC